>JAHWFO010014826.1:1120139-1181626 GCA_023313115.1 Rhysida immarginata
ATACCATTGTAAGACATTTAAACATCTCAACTGAAAATACTGATGATGTCCGAAAGGATGAAAATCGATTATATATCTAAACATTAATAAACCAATTGTATTGTAAAATGGGCGTTATAAAATTATAACTGTATCATCAGTAAATATTGAAACTATCGCTCGAATCGATTTTTTTTTCTAGTAATTTGTTATTTAAAATTTTAATTGTTGGTACTGAAAACAAGAAAATTAAAAATTCGATGACCCTGTAAAGCAAATATTTATTCAGGTTTGATTGCGTTTTTCCTATAAAAATCTCTTATACATCTGTTAGTAAATCTTTAAAATCTTACAACGAAAATAAAGACACATTAATTATTTAAATCTTCTTATTTGAATTAATTTGAAGTAAGCGTTTCACTGAGTACGGTATTTAATTAAAATCTGTATAGAGGGGTTCATAAAGGGTTAATTTCATTTTTCTGTATTTTTTTTTTTTTTTTTTTTTTTTTTTTTTTTTTTTTTGTTTTGCTTTTTTATTTTTCGCGTTCAGCAGAGTTTTTATACCGTAAAAAATAAAATCATATTAAGTATTGAGTCATACTCAAAATCTTATCGAATTTTGTGTATATCACTTTAAAGCCTTTTATTAGAATGCTTTCCGTGTTTTCCAAAGTCATCTTTGGAGATGCGTTCTACACTATTTTTGTAAATCAAAGTGATCCTGGAACATATCTTTACACGTTCAACAAAAATGGATTCTCTGATTAAAGAATACAATGAACACTAGTAAAGCTCTCAATACAGATCAAAACCTGGCCTAAAAAGAAACGTATGGCTACTGATTGATGATTTGCTGCTGATTAATCCATTATAGACATCTTTCTAGAACTTAATACAACGATTATATCGAATTGTACATCAAGACCTGATTGGTTAGATTCAACAAAAAATGCAAACAAAACAATCTTCGATGAAAAATAGAAGATCTCGCGTTCTTATAAAAGACGATGCCAGTCATGTTTTGAGGGATCTTGTATAAATTGCTTAGTCAAGTATCGAAGTCCAAAATCTGTCTATCGCCCAAATCTATTTGTCAAATTTATCGCTAATAGACTTCCATGTCTTCCACACTCTGGTAAGTTTTCTCAAGGAGCTGTCGAGAACAAATAAATCTTGAAAACGCCTTCCAGCAGATCAAGCATTTTTAAAAGCCGGGTTATATCAGGTTATTGAACGTCGGAAAAAAGTTCTAAGTCTAATGGAGCTTTAGTGCGGATCAATTGTTGAATTCAACAGAATTGTATTCTTTCAAAGTAAACTGTTTGAAACTGCGAAAAAACTGCGAAAAATCACAAGTCAGAGTAATTCAATACATCTCCGGATTAAAAAAGATCAGCTCTACCCGTGCTATTAATTTGAAATTTCCTTTTTTTTCATTCCAACTTGCCATAAGGAAATTGCTGTGTTCAACGGAAAGCATAATTTGCTCAATCTATAACTGAGCTCGTTCATGTGCTGAAGTTTATAAAGTGCAGTCTAGCGTTCATCATATCACTTCTGTAGCAATAAGTGAATCAGAGAAGCCCAGGTGAAAATTTCGCTGGACTCTTAGCTTTGGGTTTCAGCTGGTTCAATCAGAGAGGTAGATTTCTATGATTTTTCTGGTGGAGAGATATTTATCGACGAGCACTCAAGCTGTGTCGGGAAGGATTTTTCTTTCAATAGAAAAAAATTCCCATATACAAATATATTGAAAATGAACTATCGTGGAATCCTATGAACAGGGAAAGCTATTACTGAGGAAGTAGAATTAGAAGATGGAGGGTTTACGTAAAACACGATTGTTAACGAAATAACTACTTAATATTTCTTTTTATAAATTTGTTTTTGAAATAAATTTGTATTCTGAAAAATAGCTTATGAAACGTTCATCGTTGCCATCATCATCATCTTCATCATTATTGTTAATTCTTAAAAAAATTATATCACTTTTTATGGCAGTTGGTCGGTATGCTTAATATATCTTTTCGACTGTTTTTTTTATAAATCATTTAAAATTATAACTGTTTACTTCTAATTAATTATAATGCTGAATGTTAATTACTTCGACTTTGGGTGCCAGAACTTAGCTTCCTAGTTTAATAGAGAAAGCTATAAAATAAAGCTGTTTTTGAGTTTTTTGTTATTTTTGTATTGTCGAGGTGACGTTGACACATAAGTCGTCTCTCTCTTCTCTGTCTCTCCTGTCTTGACCCCCAAGAATTTTCTGTCACTTGTTAAATATAGGCTTCATTCACTTCCCCTTTCCTTAAACAGTGCCGTGATATAATAGCGGTAACAATTTAATATGCTTTATTTAGATGTGTTTAAGTGGTTCGTTTATGCAAGTTGTTTTAAATTTAAAGCATCTTGATAAATGTATAGTGCGTAGGTAACTTTTTATCCCCTTTCCTTTATTGTGCAGTAGGCTGCTTATAAACTTTCGATAGATTCTAACGGATCCCATGTTAAGGCCACTTACTCTTAAGTAATGATTTAAGGTAATAGATTAAACTACTTAAAAATATACAATCAAACTATTACTTTTCAAACTAAATTTTAAAACTTCTCAACTCACAACCAAGAAGCAAGCGAGGTAGGCTTTTCTAAGTATTCAATTTTAAACAAAAAGGTTTATTTCCTTAATTAACTTACTGTGAAATATATTAGCTTTAAAATTTATTACAGCTTTATTGTTTCGTAATAGGGAGAGAAATTATGCTACTTCGATATATTTATATATTTTTGATTTGTTCAACAGAGGAGAGGAGAAGGCGTTATGAGATTTCTTAAAAATATTTTTTAAATTATCATTCTTAAAAGTTTGAAGTAATAATGTATGACTAATACGTTTTTATTTTACTTTTCTGTAACAATTTTTTATTTTAATTTGATAACTTAGTATTTTAAAAAATCTAACCCCATTCTATATACCCGTGCTCAGTGTTAGTCTAGTAATTTGATGCTCATGTGTCATTGGCTTCTTTTGTTGTTACCACAGTGACGAGTGGTGGAGGCTACACACCTGATGATGCCCAGCTATGGGAAATGTACGGTAAATGCACCCTTTAATCATTTTCCAAACAAAAAATAAATAAAAAATAAAGTAATATGAACTCTAGACGTTTAAATTTTTTTTTTTTTAATATTTTTTTTTGTTTCCATCTAAGACAACCCTTCTAAAATTTTATAAAACAAGACAGAAAACACGAGTGTTATAACTTGGAACTTAAGGAATTTCTGCTGGAGTTTTGGTGATTGGTCGACTTTTTATTATTTTCTTTCTATTGAAGCTGTCCTTCCTTTCTAATCGAAATGTCGGTTAGAGTTTCTAAGTTAAGCCTGTTTTTAGATATGAAAACAGGCTTAAAGTTCCTAGAGCACAGTTATAACAAGACTTTTAAATATGTCACGACACAATCAGTACACACATCCGCAAACAAAAGCACGCTGTTGTTATTATTATGTTATTATTATGATGTGTTCTTTAATAATTTTCTTTCTTGGGTGTATGTCGTCGAAAGAGTTTCCGTTATTTCCCATTGGTTATCTGTGGTCTTATTATTCTGCGCTTGCGTGTTCTTAACTAAAATTCTTTTATATGAAAGAACGCCTGTTGTTTATTTCTGGACTTCTTCTAAAGAAGCATTTCTTTATGCTTATTGTTCTTATGTATTTTTGGTTTTTGTGGATTTATTTTGTATTTCAGCATATTTGTTGTGAATCGTTTAACAGAATTGAAGATATTCTGTTTTAACTAGATAGACTGTTATTGTTTATACGAAAGTTAGTAATCTTCAATTGTATGCTTTGGCTTTCTTATTAAGAAAATTATGTAATGTTATGCTACGTTTTAAAATTATAAACTAATAGATTAAGGTTTGAGGTCTTTCTGAAGGTTAAGATTCTTTTTTGAAATATTAATATTGGTTTATGCTAAGAGTTTATTTTTATGAAATCAGTAGTTTAATCTATCTTATAGGATAGAATTTAAAATTCACATAGTTTAATATTAATTATTACGACAAAATATAACTATTTATTTACTTGGATTGATGGTTAAAAACACCGCATGGTTATTAGTGATTATTAGGTGCTTTTGTTCGCTTTTATTTGATGAACTAGACTTCTGTAGTCATATATTTTTATTGTTCTTCTGAAGTAGGCTTAAATTAATATTTGAAAGATTTGTTACCATTTCTTTCCATAGCCTTAATGGTTTTTTGGATAGCAATGAAGTTATTTCCCACAACTGATTTTTTTTTTTTATAAAAATTTTATAAAGACGAAGAACCTTTAAGTTGTTTTGAACAAGAATGATTCTTGCTACTTTTGATAATTGTGGATAAACTTGGCTTGAGAATGACGAACCCAAATGAAGATGGTTATTACTTGTCTGGTAGTTATGTTTAATGTCAAATTGACAAAAACGTAAGTACTTCCAGACTTTCACCAGGGATCTGCATTTTGTAGATATGTTCATTAGTGAGTAATTTAAAAAAAAAATTATTGGCTGCAAGCAACTATTTGTTTTGTTTCACTTTATAATCACGGTAGTTATGCTTGGAACCAACTAAGCATAGTTCTAAAAGTTTTGGAGGATTTTTTTTTTCTTCTAAAAAATAAAGCCGAAAAATTTCTCCATTTTTTTGATTTGCAAAAACATAATCGTAAAAAATATGTTCATTTCATTAATTCGAAATGTCTTTCATAGTAGCCAGTTATTCGTAAATGATAAAGTCAAAAATCTCACAATGATAAAAATGGAAGGTAGTATTCTCCTTGTCCATGGTGACAAAAGTAAATAGAAGAAAATTCAACTAAAATCCATAATGTTTTCGGAAGCTCCTACTTGTTCACAAAATTTGAATAATAAAAATTTGAATAAAAACATTAATTTTTTTAAAAGTCAGTTTAATTGGTTAAATTTTATATTTTGAGTTAAATTCTCCAAAAAAGTTCTTCAATTAATTTATTTAGTTTAAACATTATGTTTCAAATCATTATTTGTAAGTTAAAAGTCGAAAATTACACATGTTAAAAAAAATCACTCAAACTGAGAGCATTGTAATGACGCTTGAAATGACAAATTGGATCGCCACTGCCATCAACGTTAGTTCTTAACTGCTATTAACGAGTTAAATTTTCAAAGCGCACCAAAGCTGAGCTTGAAAGTTTATTCGTATTCGGTTGCTCTTCATTGGTAACGCTGTGTACATGGTGTTAAACGATCTACGCAAGAAATTCAAAGTTTGTGATCTTCAGGTTTTCTTCCTCTTTCTGCTCGTTTCAGTTTAAATTATTTTTCAGTGCCGTTATTATACATGTGACCGGAAACATTTGGAAATTGTTAAACCCAATCTTTCTTCCCTTCCCCTTTGCTTTGAGGAAATGTTTGTTGTTTGCCGAGGGATGAAGCGTTTGGAAAAGGTTCGCTAAGCACCCATTAATGCAAAGGCGGAAAACAAACAACTTGCACGAATCAGCGGCTCCTGCGCACCCCAATGAGAATCATCATTTGCTCTGTCGAGAAGAATTTTAGAGCTGCTTATCTTGCTCACGTGATTTTGTTCCTTCCCCCATACCCTCCTTTCTTTCTTTTTTTTTTCTCCCCCTAACATCTCTTCTTAGATCTGTCTGTAACTTCCATATTTTTTTCTTTTTATTTTCTTTCTTCTTATTCCAAAACTCATGAACTAACAACAAGTTCTTTAGCTTCCAACCAGTTCCACGTCAAGGTATTTTCGTTTTCATTTCACTTCAACCATACCTTCTTCTACTTGGTGGGGTAATTTTTCTTTTTCCTCTTTGATTTTTCTTATCATTTTTCTTTCCTTGGTCCTCTCCATTTCGGTTTTTCCTTTCTTTTTGTCTCGTGACCCGAACAACAGGCGCCCGGCCCCCGTCTTGATTAAAACTGGCGGGGAATTCCCGCTGGGAATCGCCCCCGAATCACGATATACATAACGGATGTTCGTTTGTTTGGCAAAGCAGTTTGCTCCCACTCTCCCTAGAGGGCAGCGCTGTGCAGTCAGCCATGTTGCGCATGCGCTCGTTCGGAGTTTGCTCAAGCGCCATTGTTGGATTAGCGTCGGGAATTGGACGAAATTAACAATGGGAGCAACAGTTCGGCAGCAGCTGCGACCGTGGCGGGCTCTGTTGACCGAGTCGAGATTGAAAATCGAGGCGAATACGCTGAAAGAGTTTTAAGGGAAAGCGAGCGACGATGGTGAAGGGGGGGACGGACTGGAAAATAGGGGAGAGGGGCTGGAGGGGTGGGTGGAAAAATTTGCCTATTGTGGATATGAGCAAGATAGAATGAATGAAAAATCACTATAAACAAATGGAGGAAAATTTTTTTTTTTTTTTTTTAAGAAAAATGAAAATGAGCACATGGCTGAAAAGCGATTAGATTCGTTACATTCTCAAATTAGTCGTTATCGACCTATACCAGAAATGAGTATCTTTAAGATTAAAAATATTCATCAGCAGTTTTAAGTATTATATAAAAATTGGTATAATCTTATTTTCATGACTGATACATGAGAAAATCTCTATAATCATTTAGAAATAAATGCCAGTGATATAAATCGCACTCATCCTTCTTTTAATGGGATTTCCGAAAAAGTGTTTGTAAACTGTCAACAAAAAGTAATTTCCAGAAGCTCTTAAAGACGGGAAAAATTGTGACGATCATAGAAACTCAAACAAAAAAGTCGCAAAGTAAATGACTTTAACAATTAACAAACTCATTTCTTAGCCATCTGACAAGTCAATTTGCATCTTTTTTTGTGATTAGGATTTAATGATTAATTAACGGAATAAAGAAGGTGCTTGTTGGTTTTACCATGACCATTTGTATGTCTGTCCGTCCTTTAAAATTTTGACATTTTTTTGACTTAATGTTTTGATCTCCTAAATCAAATTGTTCTTAAAATGACAGATATGAATTTTACTTTCAAATATTATCGCCTAGAAACTTGCTTTTAAATTGAGACATGTAAGAAGAGTGATATGGAATAATGATAATGAGGTACATTGTACTAGCAAATGGAAAGCAGGAGCACAAAAGAATGTGAAAGAAGTTAGCGACACCTATCTATGTAGATGATATGAAATCATGCTATGGAGTGAAGATACAATTGATGATTTACTTTTATGAGTTGCTATCTGGCGTATACCTGAAATAATATTGAAAAAAATATTAAAAATTCATAACGCGTTCACGTGTCATAATATAATAAGGTATCTCATTTTTAATGAAAATTGAAAGATGTCAAAGAGCCTATGAATAAGGTTTTTAATTTTTATTTTAATTTTTCACAATCATCCGAGAGTAATCGTCTGCATCATCCGTGGAATTGTGATCATTTCATCATTAATTCTGAAGTTATAACTAGCGCATCATGCGTTCAGCATGGAATAGTTTTCCCATCAGAAGGATATCATTGTGTCTGTAGAAAACCTGTTTCGCTCTTTAGTTTATAAATTTTACAATTTTAAAAATAAGTTCTAAAAAAAGAAGTGGCAACGCTGAAAGTGATACCCCTTACATTTTTTTAACCATTCTGGGCAAACGGTAATTTGCTTTTCCTCAATGATTCGTGGCGCCCCTCGCACCCACTCAGTGATCCTAGAAAATATGTCGCCCCCAAGCACATACAATTATACCTGATTATTAATGCTTAGAATCGGCCCTGTACATATTATTAATTGTAACAACTAACTGTAATAAGAGTAAAATGTCTACTGACAAAGTACGATAACTCGTTTGCTACTTTTGTTCCACAGATGGCGCACATTCGAGTTTTCACACTTCTTCGAACGCTTTCAATAAAAATGAAACTCAGGCATTCTTTGACTATACCAAATAAGAGCATGAGCTGTCAACTTTGAAACATTTTTTTTAATTACTTTGGGCATTTTGATTTAAAAATTATAATTTTCGTAGCACAAAATTTGTATTCCATGCAAAATGAAAATACAAATATCCAATTCCATAATTTGATTTGCGTCCACACTTCAACGTGTACAAACTATCCACCTTTTTACTTTCGATTTCACGGGCGCGGCCATGTTTAAGTTTCGAATGCGTCCGCCATTACAACATGCCCCTGAGCGTAGCCACCGTATATTTTTACACATACCGTGGCTACGTTCTGAGCTCTCGGGTCTTCCAATTCCTCTCATCCACTCTTAAATTTTAGCATTACTGCCTATAATGTCGCATCGTTGATTTAAGATACCTAAAAATCGAATTTTGGGTACAACATTCCTGCTCTAATTTTAATATTTACGGCAAGTGGTGAACATGAGTTACATGTTTATGTCGACTTGCGATTGCATTCTTTAGTCTTTTTTCAACGCGATTGTATAGGTAGCATGATGGTAAAAAAAAGAAAAAAAAATTAGACAGCATTTGTAAAAATGTCTTTATTCCCTTACTTTAAAACCTGTTCATAATTATATTTCAGATTATGAACATAAATTAATTCTTCAGAATGTGTGATGTGAAGTGCGCACCTGTTTCATATTTCGACATTTACAATTATTTTATTGAATCAAAAGCATTTGACCATGAACAAATGAAAGCATATAAGAACATAGAGGCATATAATTATTTTCTAAGTGTATTTTTTGAGCCAGTGTATTATCACAAAAGCAACATATGACATATCTTAAACCAAAGGTCATCTCTTCTTAGTGAAGTAAAAATACAACGTTATATTGTATAAAAACTATTACAAGGCCATCTGTTCTCAGTGTCTTGTATTGTTACAATAAATATGAATGATGCAGGTCAAATTTAAACAATACTAAATTTATTAAATATAGGAGTAAGGTATTTCGAAGCTTTGACTTCATCAACAGATAACAAAGCGTCTGCTTCGAAACGCGTTTTGGCTAATTTTCAATAACCGCACAATCGCACGATGACTGAATGAAGTTTTATTAATTTAACCATTACTGGGACTAAATAGAAAAGGGGGTATAAATCTGTTTGTTAGAGGAGGGATCTGGGAGATGCAGCCTGCTAAATAAAAAATTCAGTTCGCTTGGTCGCATTCAATCATCGCGGATAGTGAACATTAACAAGCGTATTTAATAAAGCTCATATTTAATCAATTTAGTATTGTTGAAATTTAGACCTGCTTCATTCATAGTGTAATAATGTTAACTTTGCAGTTCACAGCCTTAGTGGTTTAATAACTTTGTGAAATGTGAATAAATGATAAGTAGTTATTTACTGAAGCGGCCTTAGAGGGGGAGCAGTCCTTCGTACTAATACACTGCTTCGATGCTCAATTACATTCTTCCTCTCTCCATTTTCTAAGGATTTTTTGAGCGTTTGAATAGACAACAACTGCACAGTACGAACCCATGCTGAATTAAAAGTCAAATTGTAAAGCAAATACAAAAAAGAACCAAACCAAGGCACTACGAAGGCACTGAGCTATAGCATGGTCTCCTTTCATTCATCCATCGCTGTGGGCATGTTATGGGCGCGTTCGACATCGCGCACTAAACGCCTTTGTGCGTCCACTAAACACGCACTAACGTATTCGTCATGGAACCCGCGCGTGTTCGTCATCGCGAGTGCGCGCACTATCGGGCGTTTCGTGCGCGCACCAAATGACCCTAGGTTAGGAGCAGAGTCGTTTAGTGCGTTGCAAGATGGCGCTGCCCTAGAGCTTGAAATGTAGCGATAGATAGTTCGGAGTTTTAGTTACCGTTAAAGAGCCAACAGGTATAATAAAATACATTGAAATCTGTATATCGTTTAAACTGACATTGAAATCTACTGTGTAATGATCGATTTCGGCGTGTTATATGAATGCAGATATTATGATGGGTTTTATTTTGAGCAGTATGTTTATTATTCATGATAGCACGGGTGAGGTGAACATCCCACTTTCGCGCTCTTTCCCGTTTTTCATGACACACACAAAATGCACTACACTTTTTTCACCGCTCGCTCTGAGGGACGTCACTAGGTGCATTTAGTGTGCACATGTCGAACGCGCCCTACAATGGCGGACGCACAGTGAGACATCTGCCGGATTCAGATGACAACATCAGACTTGCAAAAGGTGGATAAAATCAGTCTTGCTAAGTATACTGGATGTTATTTATGGCTAAAATCGGATTACTTCAAATTGAATGCCACTTATGGAAGTTCTGCAATCGGAAGACAATGGACTGAAGTGAGCTTAGGAGCTATTGACCGCTTTATCCAGTAATAAGTTTAAATTTTGGTAGAAAATTTGTACTCACCGATTTTTGAGATAGTGGTACCCAATAAATAAAATTTTTTCGGATAAATTTGAAAAACAAATCTTTTAGTTCTAGCCAGAAAATGGCAATTTGGCAACGCAGTATAAACTTCAAAGAAAAATTTAGAGTGGAGGCTGGTATTCTGCCTATAGCGTGATCGGGGGGGAGGGACTGTCTAAACTTTGTATTGCTGTTCTGTATAATTGAATAGTACAATGCATATATGTTTGTGCAACTTATATTGAATATTTATATACATAAGTAATATGGATGTTTTTTTTAGAATTGGGTCGTTTGCTATTTTTTCAGCGTGGTTTTTTTTTTTTTTTTTAACATTCGCCATTAAACAAAAATAAAGAACTAAACTTATGAGGCTATGGACATAATCCATACTGAGGATGGCTACTTAGTGGCCGAAATGGGTTTTTTTTTTTGGTTTTTTTTTACTAAATGTTTTTTATGGAATAGTGGCTCTGGTTTCCTTCCATCTCTATTCACCATTATCTTCATAAGAAGAATCAAAATTGTATAAAGCAAAAATAAACCTTATAAGAAACCATGGAATAGAATTTATTTATACATACCGTGGTATTTATACAAAAGTTATGATGAAGATAGCATCATCAGATATGCTGATGAAGACAATTTAGCTGTCGAAATATACCGTATCTGGCAGATATATAAATAAATTTTATTGTGGATATACGATCTCTTGCTTCTCTTCAACTCTTCACTTAGAACCAAAATCAGTTAATGTTCATATGTAAACTTACTGATTGAAGTGTGTAAAAATCATTATGGTTAATTGAACGTTTCTTATTAAAAAGTGTTTGAAAATTGCTGAAAACAAGTCAAACGACCTAATAAGAGATGCCATAAATATTTATTTAAAAAATTTTTTTCAGAAACTTCAAGTGTATAGATAAATTCAATTATACAAGCAGCAATAAAAAGTTTCAGATGTGACTAAATTTTTAGAGTACGTGATAGGCAGAATATGACTCTCTTATCTGCCCGCCTTCTTCATAATGAATGTTGTTGTATATTATAAAAATCGGGTTGTTCGTTGCAAATCATAAATAATTTTGTTCGTTGCAAATCATTTTCTTATAAATTGTAATATATTAACTGTTAATCTGTCAGAATGATAGTTTGATTCGCCATTTCTTGTTCTGTAATGGAATGGCTAAATGAGTGTGAATAATTAAATGTATTTTTGGATACATTTCACTGAAATTCAGTTCCTATCCTCAATGAACGAATTAAATATATTATGAAATTGACTTCTGATTTTAAATGATTCAAGTTTTCGGAGCATTAATTTTAAAAAGCGCACGTTCTAAAAGCGTATACAATGTAAGGGTGGAATTTCAATTTAAAAGTATTTATTACGCATTTGATTGACTGTATTACAGCTGATGGTGATTTTTTTTTTTTTTTTTTTTTGATATCTGAATTATGCACAGATTATAAGGAATTATAGTTCAAATTTTAGTAATTCTATTAACTTATTTGTTCTGTAATTTTTTTTTTAATTTTGCATATCATTTCCACCTTTCTTTCGGTTCTGTTTATTGAGTGAGATAAATGTTGCATAATGTTTTTTAGGCTTATGCTTGTTGGATGCCCTGGAATAGTTTTTCATCAAAATGATTAAATAAACAGTTTTCCCTTATTAAACTCCACTTTCGACGGAATGAGAAAAGAGTAAGTGAGGGGAGGAGGGCATTAATAAATTGGTGTCGTTCGTCTTTTTGTGATATTTTCGTTATAAAACTTAAACAGAAAACGGTTCGTCTTTTCCCGGTGACAAATCTCTTGGCGGTTGTCGTTTAGAAGGTTTTCCGCTTGTATTTGTCTTTTGGTGATAGGCGAGCTTTAGCCTAAGTAGTTTTCCTGTTTACACTGGGGAATTCATTTACGAAATCAAACCAGAAACCCCGTTTATTGGTCGGCGCTTTATTTATTCTCGGCTCGTGTTTGCCCTCGCCTATGGAAGAATTTTCTTATTTTTCGTCGATGGCCATTTCTACAGCGTTTGTTGTTTTCTCGCTTTCTCTCTCTCTCGCCGCTTCGGAGACAGAAAAAGAAGAAAAAAATGCCGTCACTATTAATTTGTCCTATTTTTTATGTCTGGTCGATATTTTTTTCAAATACATTTCAGACGACTTTAATAATTTATGTTTGTCTATGATGATTTGCCTTTTCCTATTAAAAACTGCCCAAAGGGAGGGAGGCTGGGTTAGTGTATGGTTTCGTTTAGATGAATATTCTTAGAAATATTTGGTAGTTTTTCTCTTAAGTATATTTTAACAGAATCGCATCATGTTGCCGCGAAATTGGTGCATCAGGCTGCATGTTAAAGCAATTTCGTTGTATGTAAGGAATTTCCTAATGAAATAAATTATTTGTACGACAAAAATGCCAGAGCTTTTTTTGACAGGGTTGCGGTTCTTTTATTTCAGTCCTTTCAGAATATTTTTGTTTTGTTTTGTTTTTTCCTTTGGTCTTTGCGTAAATCTTTGTATGTGTGTATGCGTATGGTATAAATTTATATTTTATTATATTTTTATTACTTCTTCTTCTCTCTTCTTTTCTGTTCTGTCTGAAAACTTATTTATTATTTGATTCTATCTTCGTTTTCTTTCTTTCAATTTATCAAAAAATAAAACAATTATTCGTAAAATTGACCATTCAGATAAAAGTTAACTTAAAGAGATAAAGTTTATAACTTATAATGAGCTATTTTTACTGTATAGTTTTTAAGTTTTTCGATGCTGATAGTGACTTATCTTTATTCTTAATAATTAGAAATCCAAAGAAACAGAGAATTCTACAAGAATGCGGATGTCCGCCCCCCTTTTACCTATGCCTCTCTGATCAGGCAGGTGAGCAATTCAATGAACGGAAAGTTTTTTTTTTATTTATTTAAAAAAAATTAGTCATAGAAATACGTAATAGAAATATATTTTTCTTATTCATTTATTTATTTATTTATTTATTTATTTATTTATTTTTTGATATAAAAATTTTACAAATTTCTCGCACCATTAAACACAAGCTTAGCAGTGGAATCCGAACGAAAATGACAGTTCGACAACAATAAACTATTATAGGTCCTGTAGTAATGCCTTTGTTATTTGATATACTGTCTATAGGCGATCATAGAATCTCCAGAGAAGCAACTCACACTCAACGAGATCTACAATTGGTTCCAGAACACCTTCTGTTACTTCCGGCGGAATGCTGCGACCTGGAAGGTAAGTCCACCTACCGGTAGGATTCGACATTCTGTTTTATCTTCGTTTTTTCTCTCTCTCTTTCTCTTTAAAAACGGTATTGTTATTAAATATAATGTATATATATTTATATATTAACACTTTTCTGTTTTTACCTCTCGATATATCTGCATGATCTTGAATTTTGTCTTTTAGTTTTTTAACTCTCTTTTCTGAATCTCTCATTGACGCTTCGGGAATTTTTTTTCTGAACGAGGGATTTATTATCATCTCTCTTACTCAATTCAAAACTTCTCTTAAACATTATCTTCTCTTATTTTTTCTTTATTTTCTCAAGTTTTATTTTAAATCATCATCTCTACGACTCTGAATCTGTCGACCTTCGTTCTAACGTCAACACATTGACGTACTTATTTATTTCGGCTATGAACTCTTATTTTATTTGTGTTTTGTTCATTGATTATTTATGATTTCAAATTCTATACTAACATCTTTTGTCTTCTTTCCACAGGATGTGTAAACTAACTAACTATACTGAAATTCACTTTATTTTTTCCTCCACTGCCTCTTTTTTCTACTACTTAAACTGCTATTTCATATACCTACTAATTTCATTATCATTTAGCCTAAATTAAAAGGTATTCGACTTTAATCTTCTTCAAACTCTTTTTTTTTCTCTGTTAACTTTGTTTTATTTGGTTTATCTCTTATTCCAAAACGGGTGACAATTTAAGTTAATTTTTTTAGTTTTATTTTATTAGTAAAGAATAAATTATTATAGGACAGGCCATTTTTAATTGAACTGACGTGCGCAAAATGTAAAATATATTCGCGAAGGAGTAGTCTTTCCTGTATGCAATGATAAGCAATAATGTTCTTTAGATTTTATTTCACTTTAGTCTTGGAATCCGATTATTTATTTATGCGCCTATTGGGAATTCGACAAGACATGATTATGTGACTTGTAAGTTACATAAAATAAAAATCATTTTTATTACTTAATGATTTATTTAAGAAGAAAAAGTAGGATTGCCTAATGGCATATTGACAACAAATTTTCAGTGTTGAAACCTATGAATCCGTGCATGTGAAGGAAAACTTTTTTCGGAGTTTTGAGATTCTGACTTCGGATTCTTAAGATCATTAAAAAGCAGAATAGGAATGTCTTTTAGACCGACGCTATCCTTATCTCTTTATCATCATCGATAGAAATGATTGAAAATTTAAAGTTCATGAACTGGTTCATTTTAGTAATGCAAGCTCACTCGTTCTCAACTTATTCATTTTTTTGTTGAGCTGGGGGTCTTGATTTCAACTTTAATCCAGGATCAAATAGCAAGTCCATTGAAGAAACCTTTGATGAAAAGGAAACATTTTCATTCGACATGCTCACTATCTTAATACCTCTGCATTAAATGATTCTTGAACAAATGTTCCTTTATGCCTAAAAGCTTTGTACCTATAACGGATTTAGATCTGTTAATGATTGAGAATTTGTTAGATAGAGATAATTCACTCTTTGGATTAATGCGAACAGTCTCGTTAGCATGCTAGAGACTTGGTTGTTTTAACTTTTAAATCTTTTCGTTTGAAAGGAAAGACAAAAAAACATTAGAATGTTAAAGACAACTAATCTCATAGGAGATGATCTGCAATTGGAATAACATTGGAATTATGGTGCATTTTAAGATCCATCCTTAAGAAATCGATTAATAAACGCCGTTTGATAATTGTGATTGTGACGAAATTTTTGAAAACATTATATTTCTCAAGAGCTTTCAGCTATCGTTCTCAAGAGCTGAAGGTTTTATTAGTTCCTGTTGTGCAACATCTAATAATACCTTTGCAGCGGCTTTTTTAAAATTTCATAAAAATTTTATTGAAACTTTCTGCTATTGACAATGATTTCATTTAATAAAGATGGAGAATAAGTCATAAAAGAAAGAAACCTATTGAGGATTATCAACGAACAACATTGAGTAGCACTCTTGGAACTTGTATCTTCTTTGATTTTCAAACTTGAGCTTGAAGTCACCTATCGGAAGACGTGACCACCACCATAATTTGCCATTGCCTATGTGTATATATGTATTCGTTTCTCTATTTCAACGACTTGTTATCTATTTTTCTTTCATTGAACCAGTAACAGGACTTTCTTACGGAATGCTTATTCCAGTAGTCTGCTTATACAAAATAAGATATCGAGCGATCATGAATGGTATCACTCGTTCCGCAATCTTCGCCATGGATTTTCTTGACGTTGTCCATGTAAGTTCATAAGGTCATATAGACTTGAAATGGTACTACTACTACTTCTCGCCTGTTTCACGACTTTAATTCACTATCTCAAAAAGAAAAATATTAATACTTGAAATGTGATTGAACTTGGTACTAGAGATTAGAAGTAAATTCCCACAAGTGATGATGTGATATCATTCCACATTTAACCATTGGATTTGCTTGTATCTCACCGGAATCGTTCACGTCGGCCAACCTCTGAGAAATTTTATTCTGTACTGATATCGGAGCTTCCACACGTCTTAAAGTATAGTAAGGCCACTACTGTTTGTCGTCTTATATGTCAGTATGTGCGATCTGATGTTTGTCTCGATCTCCTAGTCGATGATCCACATTTCTTTCTTCTACCCAGTGTCTCCAAATTCTATATACGATTATCGCCTTATGTTGAATTTCTTCTACGAAACACCTTAGAGACCAAACAGCTTTGATTAATATCCCTTGTAGGCGCGCCAGTTTGCTGAAAAGATTTTCGGCAGCGTCTTCTAGATATTTTTATTATTTTGAAGAAACAACAGCAAAAAAACCGAATATCTGTGGTTTTCGGAAAAATGGAAAAAAGGTAGCTTAAAAGACTGCTTATTAATCGCGTGGTCATCTCTAAGTTGCCATCTTTAGAAGAACTTGTCTATTTGTGCAGACTTTTTAAGTTGCGTTGCATTACGACAAATACAAGTGGTGCGGCATTTTCCCTCTTAGGAAGTGCAAAATGCTAGAATAACGTCTAGACCATGAGTCTGTCTGCAGTTGATGTTTTGGTCTTTAACTATTTTCAATTGTTTAATAATTCTAAGTCTACATGAAAGCGATCTTCATTTTTATTATGCGCAACTTTTTTTTTTTACGAAGTTAGGAAATTGTTTATTTCATTGCGTAGACGAAAGTTATCCTCCTTCTTCGTTGACACAGTCTTCGGTTGAAAATATTTCAGTTAAAAATTTTATTTTTTATGTTTTAATTTTTTAAATTTAAAACAATTTTGATGAATATTTTTGAAATAAAGAGAAAAGCGGAGGATCATTTTCTTAATATTATTTATTTTGTCTTTTCAATAATTTAAATTAGGATCTTCTGATACGGAGCTCTGGTGGTGGTGTCTGCAGACTTTTAAATAACAGCAGAACTCTTTTCGTTTTTTTTTTAATGTTTTTTTTTTCTTTTCCTATCCCACAAAATTTTTCGTGTTCGTTCACTTTCTCCAAGAAGAAACCTGTAAAGAACAAAGAGAGACATGCAAAAAATTGAATGGTTTATTTTCTTTCTTTATATAAGTAAAGAGGCTATCATCGCCATACTTATGTAGATGGAGGAGTGTTTCATTTGTCCGCTATCAATCGTCCTTCCCCCTCCGTTCACCTTTTCCCTTTTCCACACGTTAATTACGCACCCCATTCGAGTTGCGCTCCTGCTTACCTAGCGAGTGAGCAGAAAGGTACGCGTGGCCCGGTCAGGGTCCTGTTTGCTTTGTGCATAATTTATGCCTCATTTGCATATATATTGATGCACGATTCTTATGTCAATAGTCGGGCGGAAAACGCTATTTGCATAGTCAAAGTCAACCTCCGTTTCGCTTCCCTGCCCTGTTTGACGTCTTTAGATCTCCCATCCCCCTGCCCACCTCCGTTCCCTTGCACATCCCTCCCGTCTCCACCTTCGTTAACCCCCCCCCCCTGCGCCTTCATCTCTCTCTTAGACTTTCCTATCTCCACCTCCTCCTAGCATAGAACGCAAAGGGTTGCTCGCGAACGTCGTGCAGGAAATTTGTAACACGCAGAATAATTAAATTTTGTATTGGAGAAGAATCTTTGAAGCGATAAAGCACTGAGTATTAATTTTGAGACCCTTTTTCGTGTAAGGTCCGTCCAAGCGGACTTCCGGTCAAGGCAAAATTGCCGAATTACGTTTCAATGATAGCGGACTCCTCTGCGAATTCGGGAAAAAAATTATTGAACAAAAAATTAAGGTCAGCTTATTAGAATGGGAAAAAATATGGAAATAATACAAAAAAGGGGTTTAAATTATAGAAGGGGCTTCTTGAATTTGAAAGAGATCTGAAGAAGCCGACATTATTTGTTTTGGTCAATGACCCATTAATTGCCCTGTATACTAAATCCCCTACGGGGAGATTTACAACCCTGTCCATTCACGCTTATATTCATTAAAATGAACGAGAAAAACGCGTGAAGAGAAGCAATTTCATTGAGGCTTTTCCCATTATGAATGCTCAGGTTGAAACTCTTTTGTTTTTATTTTTTTATTTTTTTTGAACTTGAGAAACTGGCTGGACTCGAAACCGCTCTTTGTGCAAGTCTCAATAATCGAGTGGTTCACAGATATTCACCACCAGCGTTTCCGACCAGCAACTGTTGGTTAATAAACAAATATGTCATTTAGTTCTAGACGATGAAAATGTTAATTTTTAAGAAGTTTTATTTCTCTAAACCATTTCATAAAAAAAATGTTTTATGTAAAAGAAACGTAAATCATATTTTTTGAATGGAACGGATTTAGAGAAATCAGTTGTGCTATTTTGTTACATTCAAAGCAGTTGCTGGGGACCTGAATTAATTTTGTTTTTAATGAAAAAATATTTATTGGCCCAATTAGAAATTCGGTCGCCCATTATTTTAAGCAGTGGTATTTTGGGAAGTTGTTTTTTTTGTTTTTTTTAAGAATTAATGTGTTACCATTGGCGAAAGGATTTTGTTTTCGTGGACGAACTCAACTCGTATTGGAGATTACATTTAATTTTTTAATTTCATTTTTTACTAGCTTGAAAGAGATAGGAAGCTTTTATTATTTATTTTTCTCCTCTGTATTATTTAGGAAGACTTAACCATTTCTTCTCCTTGTTTTCTAGCATGAACTTCCTTCTCTCTTCCTCTCATGACAGTCTCTCTTCCCCTCTTCAGATATATCATTATTGATGTCTCCTTAATTTGTTTTTTTTTTTACTTTAATTTTTTTTCATTCATTTATTACTTTATATTTTCAAAATAATCTTTTTCATAAACCTTCCTTCTCATTTGTCTTGGGTATCTTTTTTCATTTTTCCTAAGCTAAAATTCTTTTTTTCCCTCTTCATTTTAGTAGTTAAGAGCATGTTTTATTTCTTTATATTTCAATTTTCTATGTGTTGCAACTATTATGATTTTTCGTTCTTTTCTGAACGTCATTTAGAAACCCGAGAAGGCTATAAATAAGTGCTTTCTTCCCAAAGTGTGTTACTATTCGGGCTTCAGAAGATGATGCTTTTTCTTTAATTCGTTTGAATTAAATATAGTTAACGGCAAAGTATATAATAAACAGAAATGATTTTCCCATAAAAGAGAACAATGGAGAAAATAACACTAAAACATAAATTGAAACGTGTTGAGGATTATAATAGAAAAAATAAATATAATTTATTTTATCTCAACAATTTAATAAGATTTAGGTAAAATAAATATTGTCAAAATCTCACTTTTTAAATATTTCAGCAATAAACAATATATTTAAAAGTTTGATTATTTACTAATATAACGAATACAACAATTTGTAGAAAAAATGATTCTGTTAACCCGTTTAAAAATTATGAGAATTGGAATTTTCTTACAAGATTCGGATTATTACTAGGATAAAATATTTAGGTCGTACAGAAATGATTGACACAACCCTTCTCACGTCGTAAACGAACTCCACACGACAGCGAAACACTGAAAAATCTACAGCAGGGGTCTTGAGATATTCGAAATATACAGAATTAAGGTGGGCGGTGGTTTTTTCCATCGCCGTCAGTGCACGAGTAGACAGCAAAGATTATCACAGGCAGCGATGGACAGTGTGGTTATTGTGAAGAAGGGTATTAGGAGGTGATATCCATCGTCGTATGGTGTCAGTATTTGGAGACAAGACACCGTCAGGGCGAACTGTGTTCCGCTGGTTGGCCAAGTTCAACAATTGACAGGAAACTGCAGTCAACGTTGTGAATATAGGACGACCTTCAACATCGCGTTCAGCATCATATGTGGACGCCGTGTCGAGTTTGATTATGGCGAACAGGTGCATAACATTTGATGAACCAAAATCCGAAATCCCTGCCACTGATGAAGAAATCGTCAGCAGCAACAAAAAATACAAATGAAATTTCGTCGTATATTTATAGCAAGATCGGTAATGGTGTTAATGCGCTGCATGCATTTCGGTCTGAATATAGTGGTGCTTCTCTCCTATGAAGCATCATTGAACGCATCACAAATTACCTCCGCGAGCAATAGAGTGATGTTTTGCGTTTTTGATAATTACTGTCAAATATTTTGAGGAAAATTTCGCCATATCGTGAATTAGCAACATGATTTGAAGATATCCAACTATATTTTCATTTTGGGCGGACTTCCCCTTTAAAATGTGTTATTGAGAAGTTTGAGGAGTTCCTATATACCACATGTCGAATGCCAGTTCCCTAGCTCTATCGAGCAAAATTGAAATTTCACGCAAGGAATTCTGAAATGTTAATAATCTAGAACAGGGTTATAGAAAGTTTGGTAAAAGTTGGTCACAAATTTTTGTTAGGCTCTAAATCAAAGATTCTTACCTTGTCTACGACTATAAAGAATTGACAAAAATTATGTAATAAATTTATGGAACGCTAATAATATGAATCTACACTATCTTATAAAATATAAATACACTATCTCGAAGAGACTAATTTTGTACCTTTTCTAATACCTAGAGGATTTATCTCGATTTTCTTTTGTGGCCATTTCTACTGGATGGACAGTTCAGCAATCGATGTCGGCCGCAAAGCAGTTCTGTTTGTCTATACTGTCGACTGAGCATGAATGCTTGTGTCTCTCGGATTTATGAAGAGTTATTGTGAGACGGGATACAAATAAACTATAACCGACAATTCCAAAAAAATAAAAAATAAAAAAAAATAAAATAAAAAAACATTAGGTTAAAATTAGGTTAGAAATTTTCTTCAGGGTGCTTCGATATTTTGTAATATAAAATTTTTTACAGTAAAACTGAATATTGGTCTGTCCGATATTACTTAAGAAAAAAAACCCACTTAAAATCTAATAAACGCGTTTAAAATTAAGTTTTCACGTTAGTGTTGACATTATTTTATATCTTTATAGTATTTTTTACTCTATCTACATTTAAGGAAATAAATAAATTTTGCAATCTATTTATCCATTCTGTTAAACAAGATGCACTGCGCTTGAACGTGTGCTCGCCTTTTGCGAGTTACAGAGTAACAGTTAATACACACAGACACAAGGCTCATATAACAGATCATCGTTCGTGCCGCCGGGCCCTTGACGCATTGTTTCAGGATTTGTTCGTACTATCATCAAATTACCTATAGAGATGAGAGCCATCTCACTCACGGCTCCTCTTTTCGGTACCTATGCGTAATACGATTGTAAATAAGGGGGAGCTTTTTTTCCCCGCGGTGCGCGCAAGCTAAACAGAGAAAATGTTTTAACTCTTTTTGTCATTTGATGGCAAAATAAAAACTGTTGCAGCATCATTATCTACCGTTTGGATAATTTTCTCCGAACTTTAAATGGCTCTTTTCCATACGCATGCTGTATTATAGCTCTTACGATTGTTTTTCCCTTTTAATGTTTTCTTTAGATACAGTATTTCTTATGCCTGCTTTAATGATATTTGTGCATGAATTGACCTTTTTTAATCATATTAAGCAATCTTTTTAATTCTTATGCATCTTTAAATTTTTTTCCTAATGATTAATTCAATTTATGTACGTAGAGTAGTAGTTAAAGTTGAATTAAATTTTTTGACCCTTTTCTCTTTTTTTTTTAACGCATCATTGCCTCCATTAGCATTTTTTATGTATTTTAATATTTTTTAAATAATTCCAGTATATTAATTTTTCCTTTTATTCCAAAAAAACCCTCTTTTAAAGGTTTTCCTTTATTTTTGAATTATTTTTTCTTTTATTTTTTTTTACTTATTATTTTTTTTTGTTTTGGACTCCAATGCGATATGTGTTGTGTTTTGTTCACCCAGAATGCAGTGCGCCACAACCTTAGCCTTCACAAATGTTTTATGAGGGTTGAGAACGTAAAAGGGGCTGTGTGGACCGTTGACGAGGTCGAGTTCTACAAACGACGCCCACAACGTGTCACCGGGTATGTTGAATCGGTACAGCCGCGCCTCTGGACCCCTCTCTCGGTCAGCCCCCCCGACTCTCCGCTCCCTCTACGCACACTCGCACACTTTGCATACTTCCAAAAAAAAGCCCCTCTGCTAACCTTACTCCCAACCAACCAATCGACAACAACGACAACAGCAGCCAACGACTTCAGCCAACCTGTCGCCGTCCGTCTGCAGTCCTAAGAAGAGGAGGAGTTTGGAGCAGCATGAACAGGATAAGAACAGCAGAACAATCTCGTGTTCACATTTTGTCTCGATGAAGCTGGTGAAGTCACTGGTTGTTACAGAATTACGCTTAGATGAAAAAAAAAATTTTTTCCAAAGAAAATCAAAACACTGGTTACGTTGAACCTTAAAGCAAATCTCAATTGGCATTTATACACAAATGAAATTCGATTAGAATATAAATCTCTGCGTTATTTTCTGTAACACCCTTACAGTTAGGATAAACGAACAAGCGGTGTTTTAATTGTACTTTTAATAAAGTCAAGAAAGGCGTGGCTAGTGTTGAAGTTGCTACACACCACCTTTCATGTCGAATCATAATCGACTCATTTCCTTGCTACAAAGCTGTTGAACTTAAAAATCTTAAGACACCCGCTAAGATATTCTTCGGTGTATACCATCACCAGCTGAAAAGAGAGGCAATGTGTGTCACGTGATCTGATACGGGGCTTTTATGCAAGATGGCGCGAGAGGGGCGTCCCGGCGTCAAGTGCCTTTTTTCTTTACTTTCAAATTTTTTTAACTTTTTCTCTTTTTTTTCTCTTTTTTCTCTCTTCCCACTTCATCTCTCCGTGCACAGAACGCTATTCGCACCAACCTTTCTCTCCATAAATGTTTTGTAAGGTATGAGGATGATTTTGGGTCGTTTTGGATGGTGGATGACCTAGAGTTTGTTAAGCGGCGTCACCTCAGCCGAGGGAGGCCCCGAAAGTATCACGAAACAAACGATACCTACCTAGCACAGTAAGAAGCACTTCTCTTTCTGTCTGTCTGTCCACCTTCTTTCCTCCAGCACCTTCCTTCTTTACACCTACCCAATCTTTTTATCCCTTCCTCCCCCCCCCCCCAAGCCTTGCACCTTATTTTTCCAAAACTTTCTTCTCACTGCTGTCTCGCAACCAATATCATTTTTGTTTGTTTTATTTATTTATTTTTAATGGATTCTTATATTTTTTAATAAATTTAGTAAAATAAAATAAATATTTAGAAAATGAGTTTATATCACACGTTGAAAAATTTTTAACAGTATAATTCCTGTATCGGGTTTAGTGTTAAAGTCTACGGAATATTGAGAGTTTTTGAAGTATTAAATGTAAACTGTCAGAGAGAGTTATCAGCATAGACTACCTAGTCAAAAGTATTGGAACACTTGACATGCTAAACATATAAACGGAATTGTACAAAAATCTTATAAGGCATAGGCCGTATTTTGCAGATATCTCAACCTCTACTCGTCTAGACTTTCTACAAGTTTCTGAAAGGTTACAGCCATGCCCCACTCGGAGCAAGTACCAACTCAAACACTCTTAATGGGCGAAGTGGATGGCAAGAATTTGAAGTACTAACTGATCCCACAAGTGTTAAGACCTTGAATTGTGGATGGGAGCTTTGTCCTGTTAATAAAGAAATGGACCCATACCAAAGACCTAAGCCGTTTCAGGTAAAACAGATGTACACAGTTAGGGCACACTTAATTTTATACTTGGCACACTTTATGTAGCAACCGAGGTACGATGGGCGTTCAAATTTGACCTGGACATTATTTTTTTTAAAATCAGGAAACTACAACACACGCGCACACACACACACACACACACACACACACACACACACACACACACACCAGTTATTTATCAAAGAACTCTCCTTGCTTCTCTACACATTTTTTTCCAGCGTTCTGTGAGCATCTGGATACCGGTTCTGTAGAAATCTTCAGGCTGATGTCGAAACCACGTCAGAACAGCCTTTTTCACTTCCTCATTGGAGCCCAACCTCTGCCCTTCCAAGAACTCTTACAATGGTCCAAAAAGGTGATAGTCGCAAGGGGAGAGATCCGGGCTGTATGGAGGATGTGATATGATGTCCCATTTGAGTTCCGTCCCAGCAGCTGTGTGTGGTCTGGCATTGTCTTGCAGAAAACAAACACCACTGGTAAGGAGTCCTGGTCGCTTTTTCCTTAGTGCCGGCTTCAGGGACGTCTTCAAAATGTCACAGTAGTAGGGTGCATTTATGGTTCGACGTTCTTCCAGAAAATCGACATGAATGATACCCTTAATGTCCCAGAATACTCCAGTAGTTTCGTTGCCGACGTTGTCATCTTGAATTTCTTGGGTCATGGTGAGTCAGTATTTCGCCACTCCATGCTAGCACGCTCGCTTTCAGGAGTATGGTGATGAATCCATATCTCGTCGGTGGTCACAATACGCCTTAGGAAGCTGTCAACCTTCCCTATCATATCGCTGCAGCAGCATGGAAGAGATTTCCACCCGGGTGGTTTTGTGATCCTCGGAGAGTTACGTTGGGACCCAACTAGCACAGATCTTGTTGAATTTCAGCGGCCAGTGTTGATGTTCAGTATTGAAGCCAATCCGCCTGTTGTCCCTTACCAGCTCAGTTGCTGGCCTTGCCTTATGAGGTTCATTGCCGATGGATTCTCGCCCTCCTTTAAAATTTTGGCACCAAGCAAAGACGGATGATCGAGACAGTATGACTCGGTGAACTGTTTTTGAAGTCCCTGATGAATTTCAGATGCTTTCACACCTTCGTTGTGGAGAAATTTGATGATTATTCGTTGTTCCACTTTGGTCGACACATCACTGTCCACCATTTTGTTTAAAAAAAACAATCGGTTTTCATGGCAGCCGGATGAGTGGTTCTGCATTTGCCATATTCATGTACGACCATCAGATTCATCGCTCCACACTTAACGTTTCTATTGCTCTCTATTGCACCACTTTAATCTTCGTTAAGCATTCGTCATCATGGTGCGAGGCTTATGGGTAGCAGCTCTCACATGAAAATTTCAGCTGCCATGGTGCTAACGTTAATTTCTAATGGTTGTCCAAATTCTATAGTGATTCTGGTGGGGGGAAAACGATTATCCCGGGAAGACCTTTGCAGTACAGTTGTCGCTGATTTCTTCTGCGTGGTGTCCAATACTTTTGGAAAGGTAGTATATTAGATATTGAATATGAATTTTTGTGATGTAAAGTTAATACGCGTAAGCCTCTTAAACTTCTATAATATACTGCTTTATTGTGATCTATTCCTTTCCCGTCATTTTCCAACAATATCGGAACCATGTCAGCTCCATATATTTAAAACTTGCTGACTAGAGAATCTTGATGACCTTTTACGCGAAAAACCAAATTCAGCTTTATAATTATTTTTTAATAAATTTGGTTAATATTTCAATTTTTATAAATGGGCTTTAAGAATAGGATTACTAAAGAGTAAAGAAAAGACAATGAAGTAATCCTTTTACATGATGAAGATGAATATCCAAATGATAAATTTCATTTTTTTTTTTTTAATTTGAAAACTTTGGCGCTTTTATTTACACTTTATGTAAATTCGATGATTTTAAAAAATATCATTTTAATATTAGCATTTTAAAATAGTTTAATTAATAATTTTGTTTTAATATTAATATAATATTAATAATAAGTACTCTTGGTTGCTTCTCTCCACATCCTTTTCTTAATGCCGCTTTCACGTTCTCTGTAAAAATTCTTGTTTATTGTCTGTTTCTCTACCATGCAAACTGAATTCCCCCTTTCTGTCTATGCAATATCTCTAAGGTTTTAAAAAAAAAAAGCAACCCCGCCCCCTTGAAACCTTCTTCCTTCACCCATCACGTATAAAGAAAATAAAAATAAAATTAAAGAAATCTGTTAATAATTGATAAATCTCTCTCTATCTATATAATCTACTGTATCTATATATATCTATCAGACGAAGCATGTTTTTATAGCATATTGTCCTCCCCTTTTGCAAATATCTACTTAAACCTGGTTTGGACTGGGAAAGGTGTGTAAGTTAGGAAGTCGAAATAAAGACCAACAGGCCACGCATATAAAAAATAAAGAATTTGTGGTGGTTCTTTGTCGTGCGTAACGCAAAAGAAAAAGGTACAGAACATCATGTTATACTCTCTTTACCTTTCGTACTTTTTTTCTTACTACTTTTTTTCTCTACTTTTTTTGAATATTTTCTCTAAGTCATTTATTAAAAATTCAGTCACTTTTTTATGTGTTCACGTATATCTTTTTTATACATGTACACATAAATTTTTTTCTCTCTTTTTTCCTCTATTTTTTAAAATTACTAATTTAAATTTCGACTGTATGTACGTGTACATGTGTACATGTATATACAACCAGTCTATTTTTCTATTCATTCCTTTTTTTTCCTTAAAATAAATTTTTTATCTTATCTCTCTTTTAAATGTAAGACTATATATATATAGTATTTTTTGTATTTCACGTGTATTGCAAGTTTTCGAAAGATTTTATCTATATATATTTTTTCCTGCTATCTCTACTATCTACTTTGCACCATATTTTCAAGTTTTTTCAAGTTTTTTTCTCTCTGACATATTCAGCATTTATTACTCTTTCCCTATTCCAAACTTGTACGTGTGGTTTTTCGAACACAATCTCGTCACAATTCTCCACATCTTATTCTCTACCCTCTTATTTATTAATTTGTCTTTATACTTCTCCTTGAACTGTGTTCATCACTTGTGTCTTGGTTAACAGTTGAATAAACTCATTCGAATTTACGCTTCTCATTATGCTCTAATATACTAAAGGAAAGTATACGAAAATAGATGGGAGTTGATAATAGATGTGGTGGGCAGACTCTTGAAACTGAGGTTAAAATTTTTGCAGAAGCATTTGAGTTTTTAAAGAGTATTTTACGGCCTCTTTTCTCTAAAACAATTAGAATCTACGTAGCTCAAATTATCTATTTACAGCTTTCAACATGAAGACAGTAATAAGAGAATAATTCGGTGCTATTTTTTCCGTTTAGCACTTATCAAGGCAACAGTTTTTCTGTAGGACGCTATATAGTCCTACCAGCGAACCATGAGAATTGTAAATCACTGCGTTAACAGAGAAACCAATTGGGTAAAATATAGCTTACAATATGTACAGTTGTCTCATTGCGGTGTGATAATTTTTGCAATTTAAACTATCAAAACATGTTCATTTCCCGTATTTGTCATTGTCCCGGTCCCGTCCCCTGAAGGATGATCGAGGTTAAAGCCGCAGTTAAATGAATTTTTGTTAAATTGTGGGCCTTTTTTGCAATTAATTTGTAATTTTTTGCGAAATTTAATTTTTTTTTCAGAAAAATCGTAATAATTTCTTGTTTGACCTGTTGCTTGAGCAGGTGGTGAACAAAGCCCACTTTAAACAGGAAATATGAACGATAAATAAAGGACCTGTGCATTGAGGGTATGATAGCCACTGATTGGCTGATGGACTTAGGAATGTCATGACCACATGATCTATTGAAGGAAGAGCTATTCTCACGATTTTCTATTGGACAATTGTTTGCCACTTTTCAAACATAAAGTAATATTGATTTGTACGTCGAAGTTGCGATTCTACATAATTGCTTTGAATTGTCTATAACGGTTGTTTGTCGTTTCCTAAGTTTCTATTTGATTCAGCCATTGAATTTACGTGCATTCCATAGCTGAAACATTATACGATATAACTACATCGTGTTTGAACAATAAACTCCACAACCATTTTTTTTTTCTGCAAACCTCCAGAATATTGAAAAAATGTTCATATTTTTCCGATTCTACTTTGGGACGAAAAACGTTGACTTGAAGTACTAAATTTTTATCAGAAACTGGAATTTCTTTGGTTATAATAAAAAAGATGTTCAGGTGCACCGACCTATTACGCCATGTTTCATAGTTTCCAGAACACCCCATAGTTACTCGTACAGCCATAGTTGGTTGTTGATTGGTCCTGCATATCCCAGTCCTGTCGCCATTTAGGGGCACTTTAAAGGCATGGTTTTCTTCATAAAGATTGTTGATCTGTACTATCTGACATCCAGAATCGGGAACGCTTCTTGATTGTTCCTGCCACTGCACTGGAGTGGCAGAACAGGTGTCCCTATCTTTACGCGATTAATTGAACTATGAAATAATTGCTTAACATTAAATAGCATAAAGTGAGCTCATCAAATTCGTAGTTCTTTATTATATTTCGAAACTGTGGTTATTTCTCCGTTATTTTTTAGTATTTTGATCACAATTACCTCTTTTTTTCCCATAAAGTTTGCTTTGCAAAAGATCCGACAATGGACCTAACTATTTCATACCTTCTATTGAGATTATTATACACGTAGCATACCATATTGCTTTTTAAAATTTGTTAGAGCGAAAACGCGTAAAATGAGGTTGCATATAATGGGGGATACCTGTATCGACCGCATCCTTCTTGCGAAGAACGATGTCATTTCAAACTTGTTGCATAAATGTAATATCTCGAGAAATTGAAAGCACCAGGTTGTTTTGACGTCACGCGTTATTATTTCTATTTGACATAATCAGTTATAATAAAGACCGCAAATTGCAATAGAATCCATAATAACTAAGCTCATACGCTAGAAACCATCTATTCTCCTATACTTTATATTAAGTGAATTAGCTGTACCTTACGGCTAACAAAATTCTTTTATATTTTAAAAAGGAAAAAAAAAATCAGTTGAACAGGATACTGTGAAGAACGATATTTGCTTGCTACTCAGTACTTTCAGTGTTGTAACTCTGTAGTGCTGTAAATCTGGTTGTTGTTAGTTTTTTTTTCTATAAAAAGAATGAATGGAATAAGGAAACGTGTATAAAATGGAACTATGCCTTATTTTTTTTTAGATATGTATCTTCTTTTGCTTTTTATTTATTTTCTATCACTTTGGCCTTGCAGTGCATCTTTGTTTCTTTGTTTTCTTTACGTTTAATGTGAGAGTATATGTATGTATGTGTTGTCGGTCTGCACGTGTGCACTCTCGTCGCACCATAATATATATACCTGCGGGTACTCGGATGAGAAGTTTTTGTCTAATCGTGGCTTCATTTGGGGGCCGCCCTTTTCTCTTTTTCGTTCTTTCTAGGGGACTGCAGTCGAAGAGTCCGACGCTCCAGCCGAGCCCCACCCTCTTCGGGGAGTCCCTGAACGCCAGTCTGCAGGTAGGAGGCAGCACCGAGGAGTCGGCGGCCGAGGAGAGCTCGCGGGCGCCCCCCCGGCCTCCCGCACCGCCCCCGCTTCCCTCTCAGCTTCCGCCGGGGTGTCGGGACCATTTGCATCCCTCCTCAGCCATGATGTATCGCATGACGTGTGACTTTGCTGACTATTGGGTACCTCGGAATCTGTTTGACCTCTCTCTCTCTCTCTCTCACTCTATTTCTTCATTCCACCCTCTCCTCTTCCTCCTCCTGGAATGTCACCTGAATTTTAACCTCATTATATATGAAATTAATTTAAAAATTAAAAAAAAATAAAATTATGGTTGAGGATCAAAATTTATTTTAAAGGAAGTGTTCGTGTTAAAAAAAAAATTGCATATACCAATTCTAATCGCGGTTCCTTAACAAACTAAGTACTGAAAGATAATGTTCCAACATACGGTAAACATGTTGAAGCATGTTATGATGATAATCGAGAGGAAATGTTGCGCATTTTGGATTCGTACCAGGGACCACGAGTATCTAGCTCTATCTCGCGGTTCCTTGATTATTTTTATTCGTCCGTAATATGAGGAATCATCTTTATAATTCTTTATAATGTCATTTGATATTAAAGTTTACGAATTGCATTTACACTAATGACGTTTCTCCTTAATGAAACCTATTTAGTTAACGGATTGCAAAGAGAAAAATTTCTATTGCTTCATGTAATTTTATTTTATAACTTAGAAAAAGTATTTTCCAATTCTTGTACCGAAAACTGTTTGTACAGAATATTCTCTGTTGACAAGCATACATTTAAGCAGACAAGCTTAAAATTTTGTATTGGTTTTACTTTGCTAGAAGGAGGCTTTGGCGATTATCAAAACAGTGCACCATTTTAAAACTATCATTCTGGGGTACCCCAGAGTTTTGACCACTGATCATCGTCCATTAATCAAAATTTGCGAGAGGCCAATCAGAGAATCCTGAGCAATAGAGTTGGAAGGATATGACTTGAGGCAGTCTGGCCCAATAGTAAGGTTATGAAAAGAAATTGTAAAAAAATTGCGATGAAATGATAACAAATTTGAGAATATTTGCTATGTAAAATAACAATCGGGAAAATGCGATACAACTTTTTACAGGTTAGCTATGAACAAGAAAGGCATTTCCTTTGCAGTTGTGATTTATTTTGTAGATATAAGTTATTTTCTTTGTAGAAAATAATAAAAGTTTTATCAAGAATTATATTTATACGTAGATATCCTCCTGCGCATTCTTTGCTGTAATATTTTTGTTATAAAAACTTAAAATTGATCATGGCCAATGATGGAGCCAATATTGCTCTTCAAGTTCATCACCATGTAATGTATTCGACTCTCTATATGGCGTGTAAGACTACAACGTGATAGATTACATTCTTCTTAGTGTGGCAGGCTTATAAAATTAAGCTAATTTATGATTAAATTTTTTCTTTATTCCAACATTTCGAAGATACATGTATCAACTTTCATATTCCTCAGACTACATTTATCCATATCTTCGCTTCTGTACCATACTGTATAATGTGTGTATATTGACAGTATTAACGTTAAATTACTCCAACCGCAATTGAAGCGTAACAAAACAACAGCAATGTTAAAAATTTGTACTTTGTGCAAATCTTTGGTTAGAGTTTTAGCAAGTCATGGTTATTTGCTTTAATGAAAATTTGATGCTTGTTTCCATGCCAGGTATACAGGGTGTTTCATAATTGGTGTCCCGTCTTTAGGTCCAAATAACGACTCAAGGGGAACAGATTGGGGGAAAATGAATATTGATTATTTGGTTTTAATGTCCCCTAATTCAGAATAAAAACATTTCGCGTCCTGGGGGTGAAGGGGTAAATTTTGAAAATTTTAATTTTGTAGGGGTAGGGGGTTAGACCCCATGTGTTATTTAGAAAATTGTAGAGCATCATGTAAAATGTGGGTTTAGCAAAAAACCCGGTGAAAAAATCTCATCCCCTGCCCTTTATCGAACTTTATTAGAAACTTATTAGAAACTCATTAGAAACTTATTAGAAACTTATTAGAAACTCATTAGAAACTTATTAGAACTTTATTACTTATTAGTTTTATTTGACTAAATCTATTAATAAAAATCTGTGGGTTTATTAGCTTTTCAGGGTAACGACTCATTCATTCTCATTAATTTTCCAAATGTAGGCCCTACTGTTTTCTAATAAGTATGGTTTTTGTCCACTTCGTCTAGCCATACCTTTCACTTTACCCACTCGATAAAGGGGGCAGGGCATGTGATTGTTTCACCGGGTTTTTTGCTAAACCTACATTTTACATGATGCTCTACAACTTTCTAAATAACACATGGGGTCTAACCCTACCCCTACAAAATTAAAATTTTCAAAATTTACCCTTTCACCCCCAGGGACGCGAAATGTTTTTATTCTGAATTAGAGGACATTAAAACCAAATAATCAATATTCATTTTCCCCCAATCTGTTCCCCTTGAGTCGTTATTTGGACCTAAAGACGGGACACCAATTATGAAACACCCTGTATAATACAGATTATCCCTTTGTCTTAAGTTACGAAAAATGATTTTTATAAGTTTCTTCATGAAAAATATGTAATCACTAGTTGATAAAATGTTGACGAACTTTTCTGAAAAAAAGGTTTCGGAAGTTTCAATTCAGAATTGTTAGATGCCCACTAATAAGTAGACCATCTTTGAACGGAAGTTTCTGTCGAATCTGAATCGGAGACAGGTATTCTGAAGTTTCATTAAATAATCTTCATTTTAAAACGACTTCACGCCAGTATAGATATTGTAGCAGTGAACACAAATTCCAAAACAATCAGGTTTTCAATTTTGTCGGGCATTTTTAGGTCATACTCAAGATAATCTAGAATAAAGTCCTCGTCTCTGTGTTCTTATTAAAACGCAAGTACAATTTATAATAGTTATAAGTCCTACCTTATAATGTTTCTAAATTATACATGCTTATTACTCAAAAACTATTACAGATTTTAACGTGATTTTTTTTTATTCACAAAGAAAAGCTCAAAAAGTTTCTTAGCCTCGCGTGAGTTGATAATGAAACGCGGTTGGGGCGTGATACCATTGTTGGCGCGTTGTTCCATTTTTCGCGAGACACAGTAAACAATGCGAGTGTTCATGTAAAAGCTCAATGCGTGTTATGGCTTCCGGAATTAAGTCAATGATTACAGTTCAGAGAATGTTTAAAACAAAGTTTAAAAAGGATCCTCCAAATCATAAGTCAATTAAGCTATGGCATGAAATATTTTTAAGCACAGGCAGCCTGTTACACAAAAAGGGTGCTGGTAGGCCTTCAGCGACACCACAGAGAGTAGAAAAGGCCAGGGAGACGTTCGATCGTAGTCCCCGTAAATGACATCCGTACACAAAATAGTGAAGCACCGCCTTCGTCTTACACCCTACAAAATCCAGATGATGCATGAACTGAAGCCAGATGACCGACCGAAGCGCAAGAAATTTGCTGAGGATATGCTCCAAAAAATCGACAATGATCCCACCTTCCTTGAGGACATTTTGTTTTCTGATGAGGCAACATTCCATACTTCCGGAGCAGTAAACGAACACAACTGCCGCATTTGGGGCTCACAAAACCCCCACGTTCTAAGGGAGCATATACGCGACAGCCAAAGGTTAATGTTTGTTGCGGTTTAATGCACGATCGAGTAGTCGGACCTTTCTTTTTCGCTGAAGACACCATTACCGCTGCAACCTACCTAGATATGCTGGAGAACTACCTGATTCCACAGGTGGAAGAACTGCAGCCCAGTATAGTCTACCAACAAGATGGAGCACCTCCTCACTGGAGCCTGCAAGTTAGGCAATGCCTTGATACGAACTTTCCAGGAGGATGGATTGGAAAGGATGGGCCAATCTCTTGGCTCCCTCGCTCACCCGATGCGAACCCTCTGGATTTTTTCTTCTGGGGATATGTGAAAGACAGAGTGTACAAGCCCAACGTTAATGACATTGAAACTCTCAAGAACAGAATAATTGAAACAGTCGCTGAAATCACCCCCGAAATGCTAGTCCGAACATGGGAGGAAATCGAGTTTCGCTTTGACGTCCTTCACGCCATAAATAGGGGGGGGGGGGGGCACATCGAAATTTATTAAGGCATGCTAAGAAACTTTTTGAGTTTTTCTTTTTGAATAAAAAAAAATCACGTTAAAATCTGTAATAGTTTTTGAGCAATAAACATGTTTAACACGGGAGATAATTTAGAAACACCCTGTATATCACCGTGGCACATACCTGGGGCCGTATTCTCGAAATTTTCGTGTTGCAATCCATCTCAAATACACTATCTCACTTGTGAGATTTCGACTCACACGATTGCTATTCTGCAGTTCAAACTACAAAACGAACACGGCTTGTGAGTACGTACGTCACACTCACACGAGTTTCGACATTTCTAAGCGTCTGGAATCGAGACTATTCATCAAGAACCAATCAAATAAGCGGAAACTGTTCCCAAACGATCGCTCGCTATGGAGGGAAAAGAAAAGAATCACAGATGAGCAAAACGAAAAATAAAACAATGAAACGATGAGCAATTTTTTTTTATTGAAAATAATACACGAATGTATAAAAGAAAATTTGATAACGAGTTTACGAAGAACTATGGGATGACTTAGGAAGGAAATTGAATTCTTGCGTCGGAGCAAAGAATCAAATAGGGAATGGAAAATAGGGCTAATTTGCACAATCCGCACGCAATCGCGCGACCAAGGTAAGTGAAATGATGTTTTAAAGCCATTTCTCCCCCCCCCCCCCCTAATCAGCTGATCTATAACCCCTTTTTTATTTGGTTACGAGTAAAAGGCTAAATTAATAAAAATGTCATTTACCTTGGTCGCGTGATTAGTCATCGCGCGCTTGTGCAAATAGTGCAAATTATTCTTCTGTTTTGTAGGCTTAATGCTTCTCTTCGAGTTTGATCCCCTAAAATCGGTCGAAGGTTGTCTATCAAAATTTTTGCCAAATCCTTTGATAGTCGAAATAAGTGACGAAAATGTTCCTCATGAAATTCGAATGCATCAATACGCGTTCGTAAAGCTCGTTGCCTCCTTAGACAACGCCTTTCCGTTGATTCCAATGCTCCGATAGAATGCAGAATAGCGAATACGTCGGCCATGTTTTTTCTTTTGTTTTTGTGCGTTGCTATCTCACAAGGTCTACTCACGTGAGTTGACAACTCACATGAGGAGAAGGAAAAGCACGGGAGTTGTTTTCGAGAATACCAATTCTGTCTGATCATTCGTGTTTGTACCACGTGACACTCCCAACTCATGTGGGTTGTCAACACGAAATATTCGAGAATATGGCCCCTGGTGAATAAAACTGGTTTACCTCCATTATCTCTTCAGAAGATTCTGAGTGCCAACTTAATTTATCTCCTATTAAGATTAATATAACGTTTAAGAACTATCGAACAGTTATGAAGAAGTTAGGTATATGAAATCCATATTCTGATTGCTGTTGTGTTAAGCGTTAGGAAAATATGTTAAAACCGTTAGTGGCACCTCATAATTTAATATAACAGTAGATTTATTGTCAATGAGCAAGTGCTTCGGTTGTTATAACAGATGTTACTTGTCATTTAGCGCTCGACAGCTGTTTCGTAACTTTCGTGGAGAAAAGTTTTGATATTTTCTCCCTCAGATAATGCTTTTTTTTTCTAATTCTCATTCTTCATTGCTGAAATTTATATTAGTTTATTGTCGCATATTGACGATTTTTACCTTAAACTCCGATTTCGTGATTGGTCGAAGATTTCCAATGTATTGTTTGATAATACGCTTATGTACGTTTATTTTTCCGTATTAAACGGAACAGATTATGTACATCCACAATTAACCACTTTGTAATATTCGAAATCTTGTGGTGTAATTAAATTAATTCGTGCTGAATTGAATTATGTATTGCAGTGAACGGACTGTTCCTTCCCTGTTGTTAAATCCTTGATTGTTTACACACCCTTCCTATCTTTTGCTCCACGTGTCACTGATTTTTGTTGTCCTTTTCTTCTGTATTTGTTTAATTCTCCTGTTTTTGTTTGTTTCTCCTGTTTTGAATATTCTTCCTTAGAATGTAAACGAGCGGAATGAAGCTATTTCTAGTTCTCATTCCTTGAGTATCAAAATAGAAGTAAAGAAAATGTTTTATCAATAAAATGTATTGCGATAAACACATATGATGCTAGGCATTGATTGTTATTAAAAAGTGGGGACTCAGTGTTTTTATATTGGGCAAAACTAAAATCTTCTTACAGATTACGGCCAATAGAAGCCAGAAGTTTAAATTTTGAAAAATTTGTGTTTTGTTATGTAATACCTTTTTTGGAACTTCAATTCCATACTTCCCCATGAAATAATTTTCCTTGAAGAATGATTAAACACGATAAGTATTGCAATGCTGCATATTTTTTGCGATAGTGAAACCGCTTAATCTTGCCAATATGTGTTTGTGCAATACCTGTAATGATTTTTTAACTGTTTAAATAAATTTGTTACTCTTCTTAGATGAAAAATAAATCACCAGATGAGCACAGAAGAACTTTGCGTTTTTAAAATGATAATGGGATAAGTAATCGCGTAATTTCTGGAGTTTGCTGATGATCGTTTTAAAGCTTGCTTAAAAGCATTGTTATCCACTGATCAACTCTAAATCATGTTTAGAGAAGGCTAACATTTCATCTTTGCTATGATTATCGTTAATGTAATTTAAACGCCTTTAGATTCTATGTCCGGAGATTTCCTATATTCGAATGGTAAGCTGTTGTGAGAGCAAATCATCATTAAATACCAAGAGCGAAACATTAGCTATTCCTGTACTTGAAGTCATATCTATAAAACAAAATTGATACTATCGATTTTGAAATAGACCACTTTTGCGCTACTTTTGTCCTTTCACCTGCTGTTCTGTAGAGTATAAACGGACATTGAACAATCAAGAATACGAACAACTCTGTAGTTGAGTAGGGGTTTGTCCTTCAGAGTGAAAATAACTCCAGTTAATAGGTCCAGGGGACCAGAAATTTTGTTCGTATTATCCGCGTTTCGTATTATGCGATAACACCGATGTTATGAATCAAGCCTCGGCCTCAGATTCGCCATCTGACACGATTGAGGCCGCATTCTCAATGTTCCAGTTGCTTCCGCTTGCTGTCTAATCTTATTGGCATTCTTCATTAACTTTTCTAAGCTTGACGGTGGAATGTTAAGTTCCTTGGCCAAATCTTTTCTCTTTGCTGTTGATTTCTCTACAGCATCAAGAGTTGATAAGGGGTCATCCATAAATTACGTCACACATTAAGGGGGAGGGAGGTGGTTAACAAAGTGTGGCATCGTGTGACAAGGAGGGGGGACGAGTCATAAGCTTCGTGACGTCACATGTATAAATCTAAAGTATTAAAACTCTAAACTTTAACTCTAACGAAAAACTTTAAAATATTACCAACTCTATCAATATAATAATACGAGGGTGAATCAGAAAGTAAGTTACACTCTGAAACAGTAAAAACAGATGTAAGTTAAGATCCCATACACACATTATAAGGAAAAGTGCACCATTTATTTCACTTTTCTATATAATCACCCAATAATTGTAAACACTTGTCTGAACGTCAAATTAACTTTTCCATGCCGCTGCGGTAAAAATCCGCTCCAGCGTTTCTCAACCATGTCAGCACACTCCCATAAGAAACGCTAAGCGTTCTGGGATTTCTTTAATTCTGATTCGTCAATTGTCCAGAATCATCTCATTAACGCGGGCAATGTGTTCGGGAGTGTTGGACGTGGATGGTCTTCCTGCACGGTATTCGTCCGTCAAATCTGAGCGCCCATTTTCGAACTGCTGGCACCACTTCACAATTGCAGTACGAGAAATCACATTATCCCTGTAGACATTGCAAATTTCCTTATGGATTTCAGTGCAATTTAAGCCTTTCGCCCACAAAAAACGGATTGTTCCGCGAGTCTCCATCTTGGAGTGTAAACCAGTTGCTGCGCCACGACATCATCAATACTCTTGCGTACGCAGTAACGCCTGAACACGTTGCAATTATAGACATACAGACAACAATCCTAAAAAACGGCAAATGATGTAGGGGCTCTTCGATCACAGATGGTGCTGAGTGTATCTTACTTTTTGATTCATCCTCGTATTATAAGGTTTAAATTTGTTTGTATCACTTTTTAGCACGTGGCGGTCGTGAGAGTTCACGCTCGCTTTACCTTTAGGTTAGCGCGTCGGCCGCCTTTGGGACGTGCCAAGGAAGTTCTTTGTTTGATAAACGATGACGATGCTATATGTTTGGATGAAGAAGATGTCGGCACATCGAATGTTCCTAACATTATCCAAATCGAGAACGATGAAACTGATATGCCAGTCATAAATAATATAAAGGATTAAATGGTTAAGTCCATAGACATAAGATGATTAAATTTTGATCGTTCATTTGATTGGTTATGTTTTGTAAATTTTCTAAAATGTTTGATTTATTATTGATTTTATGAACACAGATTTTAAATAGAAATATATAAATAATTTTGGAAGTGCTGTTTTAATTTAATAATTTCTAAACTTAAAATTGCAAAATATGTGATGTCACACCAGGGGAGGTGGGGGGGTCACACAAATGTGTCCATCTGTGACAAGGACGGGGGAGGGGTCCAAAAATTATGAAATTCGTGTGACGTAATTTATGGATGGCCCCTTACAGCATCCAACGTAAGATCGTCGCGTTTCCTCTTTTGTGATGAAGCCATATCCATAATATAATGAAACAATGAAATCCAATGCAATATTCGTGAGACCGTAAATCAAAATGCAGTGAATAGTGCGTATTCTGATGGAAATGCCCATGTTTATATAAACACAGAAAACCAATAAGAATTACCAGATATCAAATCCGCGTCTCCTTGTTTGTGTACACTGGAAGAACCAATCAGAATTATATGCAACAATAAAGATCTCATTTTTGGTAAGAATTTCTTCCATTTTATTCTTATTATCCGGGATTAGTTTAAAAATAAAATTCGTATTAAAGGACTAAGTTTATATAGAAAAAAAAACGAGAACACTTATGAAGCTATAATTCGTATTAACCGGATTCGTAATAACGGGATTCGGTTGTATGTGGCAGTAGTATCCGAGAAAGCCTTAAAATCATCCTACGAGTATGTGATGTTTCGCGGCAAGTGGCTAAAAATCCGATAAACTGGAGGATTTGAAGATCTTGGAACAATTTCTCCAATGACAATGGTTATCATCGATCCCTGTCCCTAATTTTTGTTATTCTTGCTCTACAGCCATTCCTAATTAAAATCCGCCTCACCTTAGGTTGATTATAACCAACTATTTGTTTCTGAAGCCTGGAATCTAATTGTTTTTATACAGTTCTTGAATTTGACGTTCATTATTTTCAAATCACTGTGATTTTTGATTTATCCAAAATCGTGTTTTATGCGATTGTGAAGTTTTTAAGCTCGAAATTGTTTCATCGTCATTTTGAAAGTGTGGACATCTTTTGAGCTCATTAAATATATATACCTGTTTTTTTTTAACCATTACAATGTATTACTTTATTAACTGCTGACATTAATGGGAGCTATAACTTACAGAATAAAACTGGCAGTAATCCTAAAGATATCGAAAAATAGAACATATGAAATATTTAGAATTAATCGAATTATGAGAACTTATAAAGATTTCTTTGCTCCTTGTTGTTCTTCGTTTTGAATTGTATTCCATTCAAATCCATTAACTATGATTATGACTTCTGTATCTTGGTGTTAATTTGCGATCAGAATGTCACGTTACAGAAAAAGATTTGATAAACTCTGCCAGTAATTAAAATTTGAATATTTACGTTCTGTTGACTTATGTATATACTGGATGGTCCAGAGTTCACGACTTATATTAAGACTACTATAGCTTTTATAAATTAACTTATTTGAAGAAAATAGGTTACAATTGAATGCGTTATATCTATGTAAGATAGTAGGTATTCACAACGAGGCTTCATTCAAAAATCTTTTCGGTATTGTATCTTGCCCTATAGAAAAACACGTATAATGTTTGCAATCTATCTTTGGGTTGCTGGATAAAACCATGGTAGACTATCAATTTCAGCTTACTTTGTTTAAATGAGTTAATTTGTTTAAAAACTGGTCTTACAAAAATGTGAATCGTGAACTCGGAACCAACTGTAGAATCTTTCTATTTCAGTCAATGGATGAAAATAATAATTTTTTTTATTGAATTAAAGGTTAAATTGTAGAAATTAATAATAAAGTTAAGAATAATGTTAAAACAATAAAGTGATGACGTAATTGCCATTTTGTTTGGTGTTTTTCTTTTCTTCTTTGCTTTCCCCAGGCTGCCTTAGCAGAGAGCAACCTGCCATTTTTGAATAACTCCTCAAGCACATCCAGTTCCTCTGGTAGTAGTGGTATGAATGATACTGAGAAAAACACATCTGCACCTCCACTCGTTGGCTCTCCAAAAGATAACGGAATAAGGTATTGGCACGAATGCTAATTTCATCTCTATAAAAACATTTTCAGCGAAAATTTGTTCCATTACAACACATTCTGAAAACCTTATTATAAACAATTTTCTTCAGCTTAGGTGAAATAAATCATTTTACATTCACATTCTATCAATTTCATGCCGCTTAATATATGGAATAGTTGACCAGAATAATTATAAAAAATAATAGTATAGGGTGTTTCAAAATGAATATCAGGGTTTTGAGGCTTAGTAGTGTTTATTTCATTTAACTTACAGTTATAAATAATACATCAAATGAAAGAGCAACTCAAACTCTTAAGTTTTGTTGGTACTCATGATGCACTGCTTCCCGAGCGTTGTTGTACCCGAGCGCTGGATTGGCAAAATGGGCCGCAAGGGGCTGAATGGCAGAGCTTGTTTCGCATGGCCTCCACGATCACCCGATCTGACGCCGTGCGATTTTAACCTTTGGGGGTTCATAAAGGATAATATGTTTGTGCCTCCGCTAACAGCTGATCTACCCGATTTAAGAAACAGGATTGAAGCAGTTGTTGCAGCAATTACTCCAGACACACTGATCAAGGTTTGGGAAGAACTCGCCTATCGACTCGATGTGTGCCATGTGACGAACGCTGTTCACATTGAACACTTGTAGGAAAAACCGTTTTAGTTGCTCTTTCATTTGATGTATTATTTATAACTGTAAGTTAAATGTAATAAATACTACGAAGCCTCGAAACCCCGATATTCATTTTGAAACACTCTGTATATTCACTATATGCAAAAAATTCTAACGGCCTGAGCTCTAGGAAACGAGATTAGTAGTCAGTCTGTTGGAAAATGCTCTTCTTCAAGATAATACGTCGATTTTGGTCATCTTCATCTAATTGGGGAACGAGAAACTACTAGGTAATGACTTGTCTCCAAATACTAAGTGTACATTTTTTTGCGTCTTCAGCAAAATCCGTTCACCTGTCATGAACATGTTCTTGAGAGGCACGTTCATTTTCGCTGCTCCAAATTCTGTAGATATGGGCAGGCCTGAGAAGAGGTGGGTTCAGCCTATATATTATGATTCATGATGAGCAACTAAGAGGGCCCATGAAGGGTAAATTGTTAAGCTACTTCACCAAGGCCCTGTTATTGCTCTGGACAGCCCTGGTTTTGGGTATCGGCCTTTTAATAATGGATCCACAGGATCCACATTAGTTTGTTCATCCTCTGTACATGTTGGATACGATAACTTTGTAATTGATGTCATTTTCTTGCGCATATCCTTATGTTGACATGATCTGATATAATACATCCATCGTAATCTTGGTAGAAAAACATTAAAAGTTGAAAAATGTACATCAGTCCATTAAGAGATAAGGATGTCAACTGATTCAAAGTTAATCGAAGTTCTGTTTGAAAAATTTTGGTGAAAAGCTGCAATTTCAAATAAAGCTGTTCACTAAAGTCGGTTCATACGGGGCTCGACTAAAACCGGTAGTCTGGTAAACGAATGCTACTATTCTAAGGTAGCTGCTAGAACGTACTTCGTGGAGCCATTTGGTAGCCATTTTACAGAGTGGAGTGGTAAAGCTACAAAGATAGGCTGAGATTCCTTGTAAGTGGACTGACAATGTTCGGAAACAATCCAATATCTTTTAAGGATGTCTATTGTGCTTTATTAATGACCACGTTGAACTTTATCCTTCAGTCTTTACAAAATTTCAAGCTGTTTCCAGTGTTGCTATGTCTATTGCATCTTGTGAAGGCGGAAACAAATCAAAACATTTCAAAAGGAAACTGTATGGATGTAGACACTATCATAAAGATGACGAAGATGAAGTACTATCATTGTTGTTCCATAACCGACTTTGATCTAAAACCAACAATGCACATGGTAATGGACCAATTATGCAATGCGCTTGTCATGAAAAGGATAAATAGTAATGGTATCGTCTTCTATGGTAGCAGTTGGTATGAATTTTTGTTGTCTTCACAGAACGCTGCGAGTGCTGATGTCACCACTCGAAAGGTGAAATGGTGTTCATTGTTATGTCTGTTTTTCACATAACAATGAGTTTCCAAGTGCTCACGCGTGAGACGTTATTGACGACAGCCACTACCGATTTCATTTTCGTGCACGTTGTTTGCGTTCGGTAATTGTTTTTGCAAATTTTGCTGATAATTACAGTAATTTATTTTATTTCTTTGTGTGTTTACTACAGGAAATCAATCGTGATGTCCTTAGCACAAGCAGTCATGCCCTAATTTTCTTAACCTGTATTACAAAAGAATTGCCGGTTTGTGCAATAACCTGAATTGAAATGTATTGAAAATGCCGTTTTTGTTTTCTCATATTCAAGAAAGAATATGCATGCTTTTGCTTTCCAATTTTAATAAATTAATTAATTGAAAACGAGCTTTTAACACATAAATTTTTTTTTCCTATTTTTTTCCTATCCTATTTTCATCAATAATTTAAACATTTAAGGTTTGGCGTGTAAAAAGCCTCACAGACCATTCTTTATTTACTCTTTAATAATAAAAAAGTTAATAAAATAAAACAATACATAAAACATTTTTAAAATTACAAATATTTTTATAGTTCCCAGTCCCTTTTAACCCTAACAAAAGGGTTAATTGTTTTAACCCTTTTATCCCACATGTAAAATCGTTTTTCGTGCATTTAATGATTGCGTCATTTTTCAATGGAAATTAAAGAGCCAGTCGGCGATCTACAGTGACGACATCAGCGCTTGCTGCTTTCTGTGAAGAAAACAAAAATTCCAATTCTATGGGAGACGACAGCCTTACTATTTATCCCTTTGGCTCGTCATGTAGATACGCCTGTCTCAAAAGAAAGGGCTAAAGATTATTTGGGTATTTGTTTTTATTTGAGGTAATACTAAATTTTGTTATTGGGCTATTAGAATTCGAAACCTTTTAGCCATTTGTCTACAACTACAACAATATTTAGTCGAGCCAAGGCCTCCTATAGACAAGGCCTGCTCACTCAGACAAAATGGCGGCAATAGAAGGCTGGAAGATGATATAGCTGAGATGAATTTTTTTTTAAAGGTGAGCAAACAGAATGTAAAAATGCACAATATGATTTTTTATTCACAATATTCATCACATTAAAATATTATAATACTGTATTTTAGATTTATTAAGCTAAACTGGCCTTTTGAAGGAGACTTATTTTGTATTAGCCTTTTCACGTGTCGACAGATGGCGCCACTTGCGCATGCGCAATGCACGGTTTGGTTGGCAAAAAACGAAAAAAATGCTGGGCGATTATTATTTTTTGATAATCGAACTTATGGTAATCGAATATAAGAATTACTCGATTAATAATCGATTTTATTAAGTTTTTTTTTTTTTTTTTTGGTATTGGCATGGTTAGCTGGCAAATTAGCATTAAAATTACCAGTTTTGTCTACATTTACAAGATATTCGTTATAATGAGTTATCATTGCCCCAAAGTTATTTGGCATAATGAAACACCAATGAAAATAGTAATTTGGAGTAATTTTTAATATTACAAAGCAATATATGTGAATGGGCTGAATTTTTTTAGTAAGTAAACCTTTCTTAGGCTACATAAAATATTTATTTTAATTTATTAAAAAATATTGTATAAGCACATATATTTAATTGACACGGAAAAGTTAGCTCATTTAATAAAAAAAAAAAAAAAAAAGAAAAAAAAAAGAAAACGAAAAAATTTTATTAGTTTGTTGGTCAAGCATCAGCTTTTAACCAAACAGATTTTCGTCATATTTTTTTTTTTATATATTTCGGCATTTAGACACCAAAGAAAAGAAATGGCACGAATTGCAGCTTTTTCGCCAGCTGTATCAAACGACTCTCTGAAATACCTTGTTCCAGCAGCCACATCCGTCCCATCGGAAAGATTGTTTTCCAAAGCCGGAGCAACAATCACAAAGAAAAGAAACAGTTTGGGTCCCAAATGTGTTGAAAAACTACTTTTAATGTCTTCCGTGGGTAACGAAAAATTACTGAACGCTTAAAATTTATAGTAAGGGAATACAGTGTGGAAATTTAACAAATAAAGCTGTACACTTTAAAAGAGCTAACTTTTCCGTGTCAATTAAATATATGTGCTTATACAATATTTTTTAATAAATTAAAATAAATATATTTTATGTACCCTAAGAAAGGTTTACTTACTAAAAAAAATTCAGCCCATTCACATACACTGAGTTAGCAAAACTCATGGGATAGCAAGCACATTGATTGATGGGCATGGCTCACGAATTCACAGCGGTAACGGATTCTGGGAATGGACCATTAGACGTTGTGGGAAGAGCTTGTATAAGTGATTAATCAGAAATGGCACGTCGTCGCGAGTTGACGTCTTTTGAACGGGGTATGATAGTAGGTGCCCGACGCATGGGAAGTTCCATTTCGGCAGTGGTGCAGGAATTTGGCTTTCCCCGCTCAACTGTCTCCAGGGTGTATCGGGAATGGCTGGATGAAGGCATCACAGTCCACAACAGGCAACATACCAGGCGTCCAGCTGCCCTGAATGATCGTGACCGGCGACACCTGGGACGAATGATTCAGAGAGAAAGGAGCGCAAATCACAGACCAGTTCAATACTGGCCGCACTAGAAACGTCTCTCGGTGCACAATCCGTCGGAATCTGCATGCCCTCGGGTTTGGCAGCCGTCGCCCTACACAGGTGCCAATTCTTACCCAGCGTCATCGGACACTCCGGCGTGCATTTGCCACCAACCATCTTGGCTGGACTCTGCAACAGTGGCGTAACGTCATATGGTCAGATGAGTCACGATATCAACTATACCACACTGATGGGAGGCACCCTGTGTGGCGCAGACCTCACGAAACGATGGATCCCGCATGCCAACAGGTGGTGGTGCAGGGTGGTGGTGTGTCAGTGATGGTCTGGGGTGCATTTTCCTGGTTTGGAATGGACCCTCTGGTTATTCTGGACCAAACGTTGAATGGTCCACGGTATCGTCAACTCATCGGAGACCATCTGCACCCGTTTTTGACATTTCAATACCCTGACGACGTAGCAGTCTTTCAAGATGACAATGCTCCACCACATCGCTCCAATGTCGTCCGCGAATGGTTCGAGGAGCATGCAGGAGAGGTCCAACGACTGAGCTGGCCAGCCCTGAGCCCTGACATGAATCTCATCGATCATATCTGGGATGCTGTTGAAGTCAGGCTCCGAGCACTGGATCCTCCACCCACGGCTATCTTCGGCTCTGCAGCCTATCTGGTGTCAACTGCCTCCAGAAGTGTACCAGGGACTTGCAGACTCACTACCACGCCGTATTGCTTCACTTCACAGGGCCAGAGGTGGCCCGACCAGATATTAAGTAACTATCCCATGAGTTTTGCTAACTCAGTGTATATTGCTTTGTAATACTTAAAAATTATTCCAAATTACTATTTTCATTGGTGTTTCATTATGCCAAATAACTTTGGGGCAATGATAACTCATTATAACGAATATCTTGTAAATGTAGACAAAACTGGTAATTTTAATGCTAATTTGCCAGCTAACCATGCCAATACCAAAAAAAAAAAAAAAAAACTTAATAAAATCGATTATTAATCGAGTAATTCTTATATTCGATTACCATAAGTTCGATTATCAAAAAATAATAATCGCCCAGCATTTTTTTTGTTTTTTGCCAACCAAACCGTGCATTGCGCATGCGCAAGTGGCGCCACCTGTCGACACGTGAAAAGGCTAATTACTAGAATTTAAATAATTAGACGACTGGGAATATTTTAATGTGAAGAATATTGTGAATAAAAAATCATGTTGTGGATTTTTACATTCTGATTGCTCAGCATTTAAAAAATATTCATCTCAGCTATATCATCTGCCAGCCTTCTATTGCCGCCATTTTTTCTGACTGAGCAGGCCTTGGTCGAGCCCTGTTTACGGAGGGTGTTTCACGTTTATGGTGACCATTGTTAAAACCGTAGCACAGGTTGGAAATGCACGAGGCGTATGAGATTTTACACGTGAGTTTGGTAACAATCGAACTTATCATTACGTTCTTCATTTTCAAGTTTGCTGCTAAATGTTCTCATTTTTTAATCGTTCTGGGAGAGCTACGTCGTAGCCCTTTTAGACGCTGGTTACTCTTATTCCAGAATAATAGAACAGTGTAAGGGAAACGTTTTCGTTATTTCCAAGAATGGTATAACAAAAGTCATCAAAAGGAGAAGCTAAATGTATCCAAACAAGCAAAGATGCAGCGCTGCTGAACGAAAAGCGCACCCCAGTTCTTCCCGTACTAAGGCTAACTAGTCCTTACGGAAAATCCTCCAACATAACGGGCCATTCCAAGCAAGAGTGCCATCTCTATTATAGAGCTTATTCATCAGAGTGACGTCGTTCCGCAACAACCAATCACAGCGTGAAACTGGTATACAACATGGTGGCAGCAGTTTCAGCTGCCAATCAACGGCGGAGCTGAAGCTGCTGCCAATCAACGGCGGAGCTGAAGCTGCTGCCGCCAATCAAAGTCGGAGCTGAAGCTGCTGCCGCCAATCAAAGTCGGAGCTGAAGCTGCTGCCGCCAATCAAAGTCGGAGCTGAAGCTGCTGCCGCCATATTGTAAGGCTCATGAATAAGCTCTATATTGGTAAACCGTATTATTCTTCAAGATTTGAAATTAATACGCAGTCATAAGGCCCGAATTCACACTCTGTTGCCAAGACACATTGCAGAGAGGCGAACCAACAATAGAAGTATGAACGCTATTTGTTAGGCGAGAAATAGAAGAACATAGTCACCCTGGGTGAGGCTTGGGTCTAGATATCGAGAGATGGAAAGACGTGGGCAATTTTTCTAGACAACATAGTGAATCGAGACGATCTGACAGGGTGCGTCAAAGTTAGGAGAGTTTTCCGAAAGGTTTCATTAATACTGCCTACTGTCAGGAAAATGTCTTGGAACACCTACAGGGTTGGGACACATTAATATTACCACCTGCTAGTATCCGGAATATCCACCTTTGGCGGCAAGCACAGCAGCTAGTCGATTTGGCAGAGAGTCAATAAGTCCTCGGAAGGTGGTTGCAGGTATCTGGGACCTTTCGGCGATCAGTGCATCCCGTAATTCCATCACCGTGCGTGGTGGAGGGTCCAGCTTGCGGACAAGGCGATCGAGATGGTCCCACAAATTTTCAATGGGGTTGAGGTCCGGGGAGTTTGGTGGCCATGGGAGTAGCTTGAATTCATCCTCATGCTCCTCGAACCAGTCGCGGACAATTTTGGTAGTATGGCAGGGAGCATTGTCCTGTTGAAAGGTGCCATCACCCTGAGAAAACACTGTAGACATGAAGGGGTGTACCTGGTCTGCGACGATCGTCAGGTAACGAACAGCATTCAGTGTACCCTCCAGCGGTATCAGTGGACTCAGACCATACCACGAAAACATCCCCCAAACAGTCACACCTCCCCCACCAGGCTGTCGTCTGCCAACGATGGTGTCGGGATGCCTGTTCTCAGATGCTTCCCGGCGAATTCTCCATCGTCCGTCCACTCTGTTCACCAGAAACCGCGACTCGTCAGAGAAAGCAACCCTTTGCCACTCGGCCGAGGTCCGATGGCGATAGTCCATTGCGAATTGGAAGCGTTTTCGGCGATGCACAGGCGTCAACATAGGTGCTGTTACCATACGCCTGCCCCGGAGCCCCAACCTCAAGAGGAATCGTTGCACTGTCTTGGTGCTGACACGCCTAGTGGCCCCACTGTTCATTTCCTGTGTCAGCTCAACAGTGGCACGCCGATTGGTCTTGGCCAGGCGTCGTAACCGATGCTCGCCTCTAGGATCGATGGCCCGTGGGGCCCCACAGTTACCTCTTCGGTTGCTCGAAACTGTCTGGTTCGTCCAGTCGCGATACACCTTCACAACGGCGGCCCTAGAGCAGTTCACAAAGGTGGCCGTTTCTGAAATGCTGCCTCCCTTGGCCCGATAGCCAATGATCATCCCCTTTTGGAGGTCCGACAGGTCACTTGCTTTCCGACAATTGCTGTGTTAACGGATGCTACTACACGTCTGCTGTTGTCAGCTTTTAATGATATGCAATGATTTTTCATCTGCATACCATGGGACGTGCCAACATGTTCGAGGAGAGGTGGTCATTTTAATGTGTCCCGACCCTGGATATCGTAAGAATATCCCACAGTTATGTGTTCCTAAGGCGAAGGACGTTTGCATCCACCAGGACAAAGCATCCAGCCACACCGCTAAATCGACTGTCCAGCACTGTGCTCGAATGGAACGGGAAACTGGGATTAAGGTTATCCCTGTCAAGTCATCCGATGTCTCTCCCATGGATTTTTGTGGATTCAGTCGCCTTAAAAGAGCTCTTCATGTAAGACGTCCGGAACACTTTCTGGATTATGGAAAGCATGTCAAGAGGAGTGGAACAGAATCGATCTCGCTCTGCGTAGAAGTCTCTTGTAGTGGAAATAAGATGCCTAGCGATTGCCAGAAAAAAGGGACATCACATAGAGCACAATAGGTGATGGAGAAAGGGGTTCCAGTAGATCTACAATAAGTATTCTCGTGAAACATAAACACTATAAACATGAAACAACTTTCCGTGTACGATGGGTGCTATTAGCAATGTACTTTGAATGATTTTTATATGATTTTCTCTTAGTGAACTTCATTTTTTATGACTGTCTAATTATTATGCTTTATACTTAAGTTGTTTTCAAATGTTAATTGATTTTGTTTTTGTTATTTTGTTTATTTGAACTAGCCATGATACACCACGAATACAAATAAAACAAGAACCAATTATAGATGAACCACACAACCTCGAAGAGCCACATGGGTTAGACTTGGTGAATTCTGACTTGCCACCTGAAGATGACGAGGACGAAGATGACGATGACCCAATGGAAGACGGCGACGGTGGAATTGAGGAAGCCGAAGATCTGTCCGTAGCGGCCGGTGTCGTTCCCTCTGTGCCCACCCCGGAGGCTCCGATGCCGGATGTCCAGGAAGGATAGGGACTTGGGAGGCCAACCCACGACAACACTGGAGACACTCCTCTGGCCCCATCTTGTAGAGGCGACACTCTCTCACAAAGCACGGTGGCATCATCGACCGAGACTGTCTCGCGCTCTTCCATTTACGGCTGGCAAGAAGACAGCAGCTCCCCCTGGTGGTGTCCGAATATGGCAGCTGGCGAACAAGAAACTCCCTGCCCACTCATGCAAAACACAAGAAGCAAATGCCACCACCATTGTCATCCAACTCGGTTTTCTGGTCGCCATTTGAGTCCTAGTCCAGTTTAAAACCATCTGATTAATAAAAAAAAAAAAAGGAAAAGATTTTAAAAAAAAAAGAGAAAAAGATTTAAAAAATAACATACTTTTTCATTTTGATATTGTAGTTATTGTAGTTTGAAATGCTGCAGATCAATGAAGACTTTGACAAAAATAAAAACTAAGTTCATCCTCTCCTAAAACAAAAAGTGAATTAATTATAAAACATCCAAACCAAAAAAAAAAATTCAAAAAATTTCAAAAAAAAAAATAAATAAAAATAAAAAACCCCAAAGAAGATGAAGAAGAAACAAACACGGTGATATAAAAAATTAATAAGAAAATAATAAAAAAAAAAGTGAAAACACACACATAGAGACATAAAAAAGGTGGCTTCTTCATCTGTTGTTATCTTCTCCAGGTGGCATCTTAGAAAACTCTCGCTTTCATTGGTAGCATGTGGTCTTCATATTGTGTTAATAAATGCTTGCCCGATTACATATAAATGTATTATACAAATTATATAAATATATATATAAATATAAATATACATACAAAACATAAATATATTCCACATCCCCCTTTCATGGTCCATATCAAAAAATCTGGGGGTTGTTGTTTTTTGCGACTGCAATGAAACCTTAAAAATAAAATAAGAAGATCGATCTGAGTTGAAATCTCCCCATGAACTTTTTAACCCCTAAAATACAAGCACAAAAAAAAGAGAAATAACGAAATCCAACAAAAAACCAAATTTCTTTCTTTATATTTTCATTCTCTTCTTCCACACAGTGCAATGGATTTGCCTCCTCATGTGCAAGATTTAATAAATTTATATATATATTGAGTATATATAAGACACGAAAGAGAAAAATGGAACCCAACCATACAATTTTTTTCTTTCTGATCCTAAGTTCCTAGCTATGGTTTGAAAGATTGTCTTTGTGGTTTCTTTTGTTTGTTTTTTTTGTTTAAATTTTACAAGCGTATATATCTGTGTATAGAGATATATATGTATTTCAAAATCTTAAGTTGTATTTTAATCTTATTAAATTTTAATTTTTTTTTTTTTTTTTTTTTTTTTTACTCGAAAGAAATTTTTTCTTTTAGTTTTCTTTCGTGATTCCCTCCCCCTATTCCTAATAGTACGTTATTTATAAAAATGTTAGTCAGGAATTGGAAGGTCTTTCTAAATATGTTAAAAGTTCAAGAAGACATTTTTAAAAGATAAAGTTTGGAATGCTGCTGCGTTAGTTTTTGCTTTTCTTTTAATTGGTTAAAGACAAAAGACTGGATCCATTACAAACGAAAAAGGACTCTCAGGATGCCGCGTTCCTTTCCCATCCGAGCTCTTTATCATTGGAACATGTACATAATGAAAAATAAAGCCCTAGGCTCGATTCTAGTCGATTGCTAGCGTTACGAGTATATGCAGATGTATATGTTAAGAAATGTTTGTTTGATACGGAACTTGTAATTTATAGAAAGTTTTTTCGAAGATGTTCCTTTAAGAATATTGTTAAAAGCTTCTTTTCTGATTTCATTGAAGTATTTTTTTTTTTTTTCAAAAAAAAAATTTTCTTTTTTTTATAAATTATTTTACAAAAATATATATCAAAATTTCAGTCCTCGTGATTTTTTTTTTTTAAATTACTACAATTTCTTAACACTTATCTGCATGTGTCTTGCTACTTCTTTGTGCCTATGACTTTAAGTCATTAACGACAGGAGCCTGACAAAGGGTGATTATAAAATTTGAAAGTTGCAATATTATTATTTCAGGGCGATTTTCAGAGATTTATACTTGACGGCACCTGTTGGGGAAATTCCTCATTGGTCCTCTGACGACTCTTCAAAGAAATAAACACACAGAAAAAAAAATAAACAAGTCAACTTTGATAGACAGATATTCATTTCTGGTCTCATCATTTTTCTTGTAACCTTTTCCAGTTGCTGAAAACGTTTATTGTTATAAGAAGTAGTTTTCAAGTGCTCCAAAGACCCAGCTCACTTAGCCCCAGATTTGTCTCAACTTTGTCCTGTTGTCCTAGAAAGAATATTTCCTAAGTATCTTTATTGTTAGCAAGTAGGGTTAATAAATATTAAACTTGGAAGATTTGTTTTTATTTCTACAGAATTTATTTGCTGCTTACCATTTTTTTTTGTTTTTGAGTTTTCATTTCAGAGAATGCTTGCTTCACTTCAGTCGCTTACTTGCCTCGAAAGGGACTTGTTAATTGCTTTTTTTTTTTAAATTTTGGATTATTCTACAATTGGCGAATAGCGATATTCCTAGAATCTCATCTCTCTTAGTAGATTACAGCCTCTTCGTTTTGGTCACCTCTCATCAACCGATTCTCCTATATTGTCAGCTACCAGGGGTTCACCCAACATATCATACCAGATTCTCGTCGCCCCTTTCTCTTCAACGTATTGTCCTTTAACATTATATGCTTGATAATGGCCATGGGCATCTAAAATAGAACATAGAACACGTTGATTGAGTATATATAATGAAAATATCGGAAGACTTATCTTTCTTCTTGCTATTAAAATCAATTGAGTTAAACACTAACTTTGTGTATTATTTACGACTTCTACCATGTTAACGGATCTCTTATCGTAATAATTTTCATTTTGTGAAAGGGCATTGGTCTATTTCTAAAAGAGGGGAGGAGGTAAAAAAAAATCAAAATTATTTTATACGAATAGCTTAGAACCTGAATCCATTATAAGCAGGAAATGTCAAACGATAAGCGTCTTGATTTTGAAATCTCTTTGCTCCATTCAGGGTCCAGGCTTGTATAAAAGGTTCCTACTACATTAAAGTTTCTCAGTGAGATTATTTCTTTCACCTCGCAATTATTGTTGATTTATTTATTAATTTATTTATTTATATTATCGAGTCATGGTTTATACCCTAGAGAATAATACACTAATGGATCGCGTAATTAATTTCAGCTAAATATCCTCGGCCCAGAAAATAAAAAAAAAAAGTTAAAATTGGAAGTCGTCTTAATGACTTCATCAATAAATCGATTTCATTTCTAAATCTTTAAGTAAATAAGTAAGCGAAGATGCTGTTAGGATGAAATTCTTTTCATATAATGACTCCTGCTTTCAGTTTTATTTATAAGTTGCGATTAATGTTTGTCGTGTTTAGAAATTTTAAAAGCGTAAAAGTTCCTGGAAAGAAATATATCTTTTATTAGCATGATCAAAAAATGTATTTAATTGTAAAGGAGAAATCACAGAACCCAATTTGGAGATAATATATATCTATGATTTCATGATTTAAATGAAAAAATCTAGTCCTTAAAAGTAGAGCTATAGGTTTGTTTTCTAACTGGTTGTTTAATTTTTTTTAGTAAGTTTATAAAATGTGTAATATACTTTGCAGTTGATTTAAAAAAACTAAGTTATTACCCTACGAGCTTATGTCTTTATAGAAACAGAACGATTTATATTTTAAAAGATAAATTTGTATGTATTGTAAATTATAGTGAAAAAAAATTGTTTATGAAATTCCTAATTGAAATGTTCCTGTCATCACCAGATGCCTCACACTGAATCTGGACCCTTATATTTCATTTGATCCTCTCTATAATTTTCAAGAGATGTGGTCTACAGTAGGAGAATCGGTTGGTGAGAAGGAGAGATAGTTGTTTTTTTTGTGTGTAATTTATTTGACTTTGGCATATTTCTATTTCTCTGTAGTCTTTTATTTAGTACTAGAGATATTATAAGTTTCTAGACACTATGCTTTTTAAGTGTATTCTGTACTTTCCTTAGGCCCGTTTCTTATTTCTTTCCTCATTCACCTTCTCAAACATATTCATCATCGCATCTTCTAGGATCACCAAATCGATTACCAAAATAATTTTTTTTTTTAAATTTTTTAAAATTTGACATTATTACCTTCCTCTCATTCTTTTATTCGTCGTTCGTTATCATTTTTATCTTTGCTCTTTATGCCTTTGTTAAAGTCGTATACACTAGCCTGGTTAAGTTTGATGATTTTCTTCACTTCTCTCACTCTTAAGTCTCTTTTCAAAACTGGTGCGGCAAAATAATCAAAGTTCGTTTGAAAGAACAATCAATTGTAACGACTACATCCACCCATCCATGTATCTAGACATAACTCAGAGACAAACTTAAACTCATTCACAAACACACACACATACACACACAAATATACACAGACATAAACAACACTCATATATTTATATATATATAAACTATGACTATAAAACCATAGATGAGTAACACGAGTTAATAGCTACCAATAAAAAAAAAATTCTTTAAAATAAAACCAGCAACAACAAAAGACCAAGGGACTAGTGCAGTGTTTTTTCAACCAAAACCTTTCTATCTGTGGTTTCTAAATATGTGAAAAAAAAATGTGGCATTTAGATGAGTTGATGATTTTTATCGTAATGAAATATTTAAAAAAAAATATTAAAAAAATAACTCCCAAAAACCCCCAAACGACTGAGAAGCAAGTGGATTTCTTTGGTTAAGAAAACGATTTTAATATCTTTACATCAACATAACTTCCTATTTCAATGATGTTCCTGTTCTGTAATTTAAGTATTCAGTTTTGATTTTTATTTTTTATTTTTTTAAATGTTCCCTTTGGTATTTCAAATACGGACTACTTTTCACAATCTCTGTAATATTATAAATAATGAGAATTATATTGATAATTAAAGAGATGGTAATAAATACTGATTTACAAACATGAAAGAATAATGATGATGATGATGACGGTGATGATGATGAAACTATTAATTCTTCATTTTATTTCGTATAGAAGATTTATTCTTTTATTTTTATTATTATTAATTTTTTTTTCTTAAATATTGATGTTGAATTTTAAGGTAAATATATATGTTTTTTTTTTTAATTATTGCATATAATAATTTCTTGAAGTTCCTATCTTGATTTTTTCGCATTACAGTCTTTTTATTATTATTATTATTATTATTATTATTATTATTATTATTATTATTTTAAAGAAAATTCTATCCATGCAATATTTGACTGTAATCATAAGTTTCCAAAGATTAAGAAAAACTTAAAAAAGGATCAAATGTATTGTACGAAGAGAGAGAGAGAGAGGATAAAGAGTTGAATAGAGAAAAAAGATTGCTTTTTTTTTAATATTTCTTTTTATATATATATATATATATATAGTAAGGGAGAAAATCTTTCTAAATGGAATTGTGAATGAAAGTATTGAAAGGCTTTACAGGAATGACACGAATCTTTTTTTAATTTTTTTATTATAAAAATACATAGATTATATATAATTTTCTCCTTTAATTTTTAATGAGTGCCAAATTTTTCTTAATTTTTTTTCTCTCCTTTCTTGGAATGCTCCAGGGAGTTGGAACTTTCTTTCACTTTTTGAACCCTTTGCTTAGTGTAGAAAATGGTATCTTGACTGAAAAGATCACTATTAGTATTAATTTTCAGATCTTTATTTTTCTTCTTATTTTTTAATATTATTTTTCCCCTTTACATAATATGGTGGTCACAATTCTTAAAGCATGATTACTACTCACGGGCTAGTCTGTACAAAAAAAAATATTCCACCCTGTGTTGTTAAATCATGCTTGTATTGATAATGATGATAATAATAATAATAATCCCTTTCGAAACTGTAAATTTTTTTTTGTTTAAATTTTCATATAACATTGATTTTTTATTTTTGTTCCATGCCCACACAAAAACACGCACAAAAAATTATTTCTTTATTGATAAGAATAGTAATTGTAAATATCTACTCGTCTAATACTTATTGTAACGTTTCTTATTTTGATATAGTTTAAAAATTTCACTCAGGTTTTTAATTCATGGAAAATGGAAAGGGGGGTTTTATTAATTTTTTTCATTGTTAATAAAATTTTTTGTGTGTTTATGTGTGTGTATGTGTGTGTGTGGATGTGTGGGTATGTGTTCTTCACTTTAATCTCTATACATCCTCCTATATTTTCATTCATATGATTCTTATGAATTTTTTAAAAGAAAAGAAAAAAAAAAGCTCGCTGGCAAGTCTTAAATTTAAAACCGGCCTAGCGTGTTTTAGTCAAAAGCAATAATGTATACTATAGACATGTATCACCGGACCAAAATAAAAAAAAAAGTTTAAGGCAAAAAAAAAAAACCTAATAACAAAATTTTGGTTGTCAATGGTTTCTCTTAGTTAAAAAATATTACTTTAAATACACTCATCTGTTAAAAGGTTGTAATGGAATAAACTAAATTAAATACACTTTAAATAAGATTTGTTATAATTACGAGAGCTATCCCGAAAGTTCGTGGGTTGAGAAGATCACTATTAGCAGTTATTAGGTAGTTTGGTGTAACTTTTTTTTTTCGAAATGGCGATCTTCACACTATACACCGTGTACAAGCTTCTCACAGCATGTTGCACATCATTTCCTGAATGTCTGTGTAAGATAATGGGCGTGGGGAATTTCGCTTCCTGGTCCGTACTAAGTTTTAGAAAAGCCCAGAAGTCTGGGCTGTTTGGATCATGTTCTGTAAGCTGCCCACATGCTTCCATAACTTATCGTCTACTTATTAACAGTATATCCTTCTCGTCCGTCAATGTAATACACGCTACAGTTCAATTTTTATAGCGAGCAATAAAAAATGACAACTATGCGTTCTTTATACTCACATAAAGAAAGCACATTCATGGCGACAGTCACAGAATCGGCGCAATGGTGCAGGTCCACGAACTTTTGGAACAGCCCTCGTATATTTCGGAATTGTATTTGTGAATTAAAAAAAAATCTAAGAAGAATATGAAAAATATCAACAACGACTTTGATAATTTGATTTATAATTTTACGCTCATTGACGGATATGCATAATTTCATTCTCATGATGCATTCCGTTTTTTTAACCTCCACACAAGTTTTTTGGCCTGTTATTTGATTTTTTATCTTAATTGTGTTGCCTACATATCAGAAGTTAAGAGGATTGTTCAATAGAAACACGTTTGGACAGCGCAATCGCGAAGGTATCGCCTAGACAACTGAAAGCAGTTGTTTATATGCATAAGTACAGAGTGTCCCAAATTGATGTATACACTCTTTGAAACATTATAACTCAGCAACGAAATGAGATAGAAATACACTGAACGACCAATTTATTAGTGACACCCCGCTAATAGCGTGTTGCGCCTCCTTTAGCAGCGAGAACTGCCTGAATACGTGATTGTATGGATTCAACAAGTTGTTGAAACCGTTGCGGAGGAATAGCAGCCCAGGCTGACATCACAGCGTCACGTAATTGGTGCAGTTTGGACGGTAGTGTGGGATGGCGTCGTATGGTTCACTCTACTTCGTACCATAAATGCTCGAGCAGGTTGATACGGTCGACCTGGCGACCGAGCTGGCCACTGAAGCAGGTAGAAGTCCGCGCCATGTTCCTGGAATCAGTCCAAGACAATTCGAGCACGGTGACAGGGAGCATTGTCCTTGTAAAACTGTCCGTCACCATCAGGGAACATATTCATCATGAACGGGTGCACCTGATCGGCAGCAATGTTCAGATAGTGTGTCGCATTCCGGGATATGTCTACGGATATCAGAGGACCCAGTGTGTCCCAAGAAAAGACACCCCAGACTAGCACTCCTCCTCCACCCGCCTGTACGGTTGTCTGCTGACAGGATGGGTCCATGGCTTCGTGCTGTCTGCGCCAGATGCGCAGTCTGCCGTCCGCATGATGAAGAAGGAACCGCGATTCGTCGGACCAGGCGACCTTCTTCCACTCATCCAGTGTCCAGTGGCAATACCTGTGTGCCCATAGCAGGTGCGCTTTCCTATTTTGGGGTGACAGCGACGGTACATGTACTGGTCGCCTGTTGTTAAATCCAGCGCGGTGCAAGGTGCGCCGCACCGTGTGCTCCGAAATGGGTTGGGATACTCCGTCATTGAACTGCGCTGCAATTTGTTGGCTGTTTCTGTCCTGTTGCTGTGGATGATTCGTGCCAGTCGCCGTTGACCTCCTTCATCCACGGCCCTGTTTCGCCCGGAGTTGTGTTTGTTGGAGGTTGTTTTTTGGCATAACTGCCATTCACAGAATACCCTTTACACTGTTGCACGGGAAAACCCGAGGAAGTTCGCGGGTTGCGAAATGCTCAACTGAGCCCGTCGTGCTCCTCGATCATGCTCCTTGGATTTACCCATATTCAGTCCATTTCTGCTGCTGACTGCAACTTGTGATCAATGCATCCTTTTATACACCGCTTCGGCCTATTCCATTGTTTGGGTGTCACAGGGAGGCCGATCCATTTTCCGTAAGAGGTGTCTCTAATAAATTGGTCGTTCAGTATATAAAGTTTGTTGTATTTTATTCCTTAAACTTCCTTAAGCCCGTACATGTTCAAAATGTCCACCTTCTGCCACAGTACACTCCCAACACCGACGTCGAACAGAGCGACATACCGACTGGATTGTAGCTAATGGAATATCATTGATGGAATGTTCAATCTGATCTCTTAATTCCGTCAATGCTTGTGGGTTTGTGGCTTACACCGTGTTCTTTAAAGTTCCCAAAGGTAGAATTCGAGAGGCGTTAAATCGGGAGATCGAGGCGGGAACTCCGTAGCACTTCCTCTTCGTCCTATCCATCTGTGATTGAATGTGTGATCGAGGAAAGTTCTCACATCGACATGAGAGTGAGGTGTACCAAATTCAACCCTCCAACGTCGTTGAACCTCACCAACATTCTCTACTTTCCAATAACACTTTCAATGCCCACCTACGTTCATCGAATGAAAGTCTCACCGCCATTTTGGTTTATAAACAAATGACAACAATGAACGTGTTACTATGCTTTTCCAACGCCGTCTGGATCATACACAACAAACCTTGTATTTCTATCTCATTCGTTGCTGAGCTATGTATAACGTTTCAAAGAGTGTATACATCCTTTTGGTACACTCTGTAGTACGTTATATGCGGAGGGTAGATTACGTTAAGAGTGAACGATTTGTACATGCAAGATATCTGATCACATGGCTAGCAGCAAACCTGTGCCAGTCGCAATAGTGTCGTGAAAAAATCCCACTCGCGTGATCGGAAAGATGGGGCCAAAAACTGAAAGGTTTTGGGAAGGCTACATAAATGCTCTTCCCACGCTAATTATTCTCCAATTATATACATGTGCAAAACACGTGGATTGGTGATTTCCAAAGGTGATGTGAGTAATGTGCTTAATGAGAAGCGAAAATCCGAAATTTCTGTGTCACTGGAAGAATCCGGATCCTCTAGGACGGCTCCAAAGCGTAACCCGAACGTTGTTCAATTTGTCTCAAAGAAAAATCCTAGCACCCAACGGTCGATTGCAAAACGCGCAAGCGTATCTCAGGCAACTGTCCTTGAAGATTTTCAGCTGGAAAAACGTTTTAAATCGCGTGTTGATAATTTTATTTTATTAGCGTCCAACCACATCTCAGCATCAACGCTCGAAGAGAAAAGGACAATTCGTGCTATTCCTTTCACGGATATCGACGCATCGCTGCTAGATTTCTGGGAGTTTGCGCTCTTGTAAAGGGGCTTAGGAATTAGACGACCCACCGCACAGTACAGGGATTGTGGAAAGTCTGTAAGGAGGTATGGTCCGGAATCAGCCAGAGCGTGTTGTGATGGGAACTCGGATGCAAGGCTATATACAGTTCAGAACTGTGGCTTTCAGCAAGGCTTTTTCTATACAGGTTAGAAAATCGCGTGACGTCACTATAGCAAAGTTTGGTCCTATTCGTTCTTTGCTCGCCAGATGGCGCAAAAGACAGTGTAGTGGGTGGATATCTGATTCATTCTATATAGGTTGGAAAATCGCTGAAATAATTTTTAATTTAATTGATGTCTTTATTTGATTTTCACATCAACATTTTAAACTTTATTTTAAACTTAAATAATTAATTTTAATCGTTATCATTAAGCAGTGATTAAAAGCAATTTTTATATTATGTAGTTAACATCTCCCAATCATTGCTTAAATTATATGAAGTTTATTTAATAATAGTGCTGGGTAATTTAACCATCTTTAATCATCGTTTTGTGATATTCTGGAGAAATATCACAATAACTTGATAGGTTAGTATTAACGTCCCTTTCAACTACTATGGTCATATCAGGACGGCGTTATAGGGGCCACAAATTTTGGTTTGCAAGAGTTCTTTAATGTGTAGCTGGCAAACGACTACACGGGTCCAACGGCTTTACTTCCCTGCCAAGGAAGTGCGTGATCTCAGGATTCCCCCCTGAAAAATTTTCGTCGTCCTCGACCGGGATCGAACCTGCGACCTCGGGCATTAGAGGCGATCACCCAACCACTGAGCCACCAAGGCTAATGACAATAAATTGATAATAATTTATGTAAACGGATTTAATTATACCGTTATCCAACAAATCGACATTTAAACTATTATATAGGTAACTCTAGTTCTCTAGTTGTAAGTTCATCCATTAATAAAATGATAACAGGAAGCGAAATCGTCTCTCCCCCCTTCCTCCCCCCGTTTCTCTTGAGACGCGAGTGAGAGAGAGAAACGTGGGGGGGGGGGGGGGGGCGAACGAAAAAAATTAAGTTGCAATGCTTAGAAGAGAGAGAAGCGATTGAGAGCGATCGAGAACGTGAAAAGAGAAGATGCTGAAGTGACCAGTACTGTCACGCAATGTAACCTCTTATGAACGAATAATACCAAGGCTTTTTCTACTACATGTCTTTCATGAGAGAAAAGTGGCTTGAAAATTAAATTCACGATCATTTCGCTGTCAACACACGATCCGATCGCGGGATATTTCTTATCCATGCTTTCCTTCTAACTGGATCGCTTGGAGCTCTGAAGAGTTTAATATTCGGATCATACGACTTAAAACCCGTTTTGCAATTCGTCACAAAAGAAGTTTTCAGTTTTCACGTATTGTTGGAAGCAAAAACCTTAAAATATTTGAGAAAAAGTTTAGCCGGTAAGTAGAAAACCTATATTAATCCATACTGAGCGATAGAATTTTTCCCCACTACAGTGTTCGCAGCGCCGCTCTGTCGGCCCGAGAAAAAAATGTCCAAAGCTCTTAACATGGGATTTTCCAACCTGTATAGAAAAAGCCTTGCTATCAGATAGAGCACGATCGAGGTTGGCATGGTGGCTTCAGCTGAAGATGTGGGCCCATCAAAAAGTTCATTCTTAACGTAATCTACCTTCTGTAGTGAGGCGTCTGTCACACGTATTAGCTGTTTGCTTCTTTCTAAGAGTTGTGATTAAATATTAAAATTAAAATTGCTATTAATTAAAAGATAATCTGCGTACTATTATTCAGTTTTTGGCCGCGATAAGGCGTCACCCATTGGAAATTTTTATGAGAATGAAAGCTGTATACGGCACCAATACGGCAGTGGTTGATTGGTGCAAGAAATTTCGACAAGGAAGGGAATCCACGAAAGAATTGGCCCATCTAGGACATGCTCGTGTTGCAGCATCAGATCAAAATCTGAGACGGTTGGAAATTGCTTTACTCGCCAATGGGCGCATTAACGTTAAGAAATTTTCTAAAATGTATTTCGCCCTCTAAAACAAAATGGACGGCGATTCAAATCCGACACTGACGTGAGTTTCTGTTATGCAATGGTTCAGCCAACAACCGCAAGAATTTTAACAGATGGGAATCTGGAGATTAGTGCATGCCTTAATATTCATAGAGATTTCATTTAAATTCTTTGAATTAAAATTGCTTCCCAGCCTCTAAACGTGTTTCTATTGAACGATCCTCGTATTAATATAGAGAAGACAATCATGTCGTCTTAAACTATGAATTTTACCATCACCACCTCTATTGCTCCACACCTATTCATAGCTGATAAAAATAGTCGTCAAAGACGCATCTAGTGAGAAAAACACGCACAAAAGTATTGTTAACTTACGGCTTAGTCTTTAGATAGTAGATGGTCATCCAACTCCACTGAAAAATGAAGCTAAAGTTTCTAGCTCCCGATAGGGGGGGGGGGTAACTCAATTGAAAAATGGCGCTGCATGTACAATCGGACTAAAAAAGCATGCAGCGCCGCCCTATCGTGAGCTAGAAATTTTAGTTTCATTTTCAGTTTCAATGCAGCCGGAATTATTGTCATAATACTGCCGAAATGTATTCTAATGTATTCTACATAATCTTAAAGAAATAATTGATAATCCAACTATTGAATGCATTACATAGTTTACTATTAATTTTGAGCATCAACTAAATAAATAAAATAACTTTACAAGTTAGAAAATTCATATCACGCTAGGTGCCGCGTAGAGCGCAGAAATTCCATTGCGAATATGCGGCTCCTAGCGTGATCTGAATTCCCTAGCTTCCCTTAACAATGGAAAATGACGGGAGTTGAACGACCATTTACTTCTA
>JAHWFO010014826.1:1186626-1209722 GCA_023313115.1 Rhysida immarginata
GTCAGGTGATTTTTTCGCTTCCAGGCCTTGTTATCTCGTTGGCCTCGGGTTGAGGTATTATGACGTCAATGGCCTCTATCATGTGATTTTGCGCACAAGATACAATTTTTATCTCCCAAAATGGTTGGCAATGATCAACGTTCTGTCATTGAATTCCTTGTTAAAGAGTAAATTCCCCGCTACTGAATTCACCAAATACGGAGGGTCGTTTCATCACGATTATCCCAACTCCCCCCCTTCCCAGGTTTGAATGGATTGATCTAATTCGACTAAAATTTACATGCTGCCGGTCATCTCATGTACTGTTAAATGAAGTGGAAAACAACTGTGAGACTGAAAGCATGTATAGAAAAATTACGGATTACTGGAAAGGGTACATTACAGCCCTCTCCGATGCCGGATTCAGTTCATATATAACCGTTGGATGCAAAGAGGCCGGAATTGTTATTAACGAGCGCACAGTGAACAGAGTAACTGCTGACATCAAGAAGTCCGGGATTCCGGATAAGTTTAGTAAGCAAAAAATGGCCTTGAAAAGAACGTGTCCATGTCGCTCATGCACGACTGTTAACTTAATCCGGGAGTTCAGAAAAATCCACCAACACAGAAGGCCTCGGAAATTCGATAAAGCATTTAACAGCATTATCCATAAAATTCTGAACCTTCGGAAATTCCATAAAGCTCGCGTACATGCGTTAAACACCCGAAACATTGCTGAGCGACGAACGAATTCCAGGAAGCTGTATGAAAAATACCTAAGCAGCGACAAATGGAAATAGACCTGAAATGGAAATGGAAAAAGACCAGATTTTCTTTTATTCAAGTCACTGCAGAACTCTGAATGGGAAAACTTTCAAAAGAGGAAGAGGCCGTTAAACACCTCGATGTTGTTTTTTTTTTTGGGGGGTTTTTTGCCAATAATCCCCATGCGTTTTATGAACCTATCACAATGAAGTTTGCGAAACGATTGCAAGTGGTCATTGATAAAAATGGACAATATGATAAAATGTATTTTGTTTCAGTAAAGTGTGTTTTGTTACAATCAAAGAAACCCAATGAACTTATTTGGCAACCCAATATTTTTGGGTTTGATTTTTGTGCGTCTGTGTTGTTACTGTAATCTCTGGTATCGTTGCCCATCTGTTGCCGCAGACGAGACGTGCTAGTTGCCTGTTGCATTTATCATGCACAGTCCTTTTCCTGCTTATCGCTTGAGGTTTATAGTTGTGTATGTCGTGCTTAATTTGGGAATTTATTAGAGGGTTCGTACGGGTCATGGAAAACCTGGAAAGTCCTGGAAAATCGGAAAAAAGATTTCAGGCCTGGAAAGTTTTGGAAAATCAATGGATTCTGACTTAAGTTTTGGAAAAAGTGTTTTTGAACAGATTTAATGTTTTCTTAATAATTATTTATAAATGATATGCATATGTTATTCTTAAAAATATAAAAGATTATGGTCTTGGAAAATGTATTGAAATGCCTTGAAAACTTTTGGAGCAGTCATGGAATTTTATCTTTGATCAAGAGTACAACCTCTGACAATTAAGTTCGGTGAATGACGTCACACCCTAATCTGTGCGAGCTTTACGCGAGTAACAATGCATGTGAATACAAGCCCAGTCATTGTTTAAGCAAGTTCAGACAGGTCACGTTTGTGCGTGCAATGGTTTAGCAGTTGAAGGTGTAGCGTGCGCACGTAACTGTGGATAATGGATCAAAGAGGAACACTGTCGTAATCGTGCAATAGTGTCTGGCCAGAAAAGGGGTCGTATCCATAGCTCATCTACCTTATTCACCAGACTTGGCACCGACAGACTTTTTCTTGTTCCCACGCCTGAAACGGGCCTTAAAGGGACACAGATTTGCGGACATTCCAGACATTCAAGCAAATGTGACACGTGAACTTAAAGCCATCCCTAAGGAGCTTCCAGGACTTATACACCCGATCCCAAAAGTGTATTGCCTTCCAGGGTGATTATTTCGAAGGACAATAAAGTAAATGTGGCTCTATCTGTTTTGCATTTTGTTGTGTGAACTCATTCACCGAACTTAATTGTCAGAGGTTGTATATTTTCTATGTTATTTAAATAGAAATCGAAATATATCAAAATAAAAATAATAAAATTCCAAACAAGGCAGGACAAACAAACCTTATTGATATATTAAATTAAATATTCCCACAGTCGAAATATCCATAACAGAAATCGTCAAATACCATTGTTTCAACAATCATTCATTGTTAATTTTTTTAAAAAGCTGTAATTCCAACATCTGGGATGATTTTATGATGGAAAGCAAATATAAAAAATTGCACTTTACTGCTATACTTTGGACCTCTCTAAATAATTCAATATATATTTTTTGTTTGATAATTATTTAATATATAACGTACAATAAATAATATGTCATGATTTTCATAAATTAATGTCTATCTTTTAAAAAGCTTGTAAAAAATGTTTCAATGTTTTTGGATTAAATAAATTTATAAAATAAATAGTTTATATAAATGTCTTTCTTGCTATAGCTTTTCATTAAAATAGATACTTTTCTCTCCTTTTCTTTTTAATAAATAGTAAAAAGCCCTAAAGACTTTCAATTGAATCTCTTGAGAGCATAAGGGACAAGTGGATTAAAGGATTAAAGGATAGAAAGATAGGGGATTCAGCTGGCCTTGCCAAGCCATGTGTTTCAGGGGGAAGCTAAATTGATTCCTCCAATCACATGAGCCTGCGCAGGGATACGTGGTTATTTTTTATTTACATCCCGCGCAAGCTAAGGGTGGGTGAACTATAGTTGCAGAACTGCTAATCTCTGAATGCCGCAGACACTGTTGCATGTGAATCCTGATACTGCCGCAGATATTAGCTGCTTCCGAACTACTCGAATCGGCTCTTCTTGCACCTAGTATCACGTCACATTTGAAGTCGTTCAACTTCTTTGTCTTAACCATGATTAGGCTAACTGCTGTCAAACAAGACACATGTATTTTACTCACTACATGCTGCTGTTATGCGACGGTGTTTTGTATACGGACCGTCAAGTTAGAATGGATGGCGTCTCTAATAAGATGGCCATTCAGTGTGCATTCATATCTGGTAACTGAGCTATGACCATAAAACAAATCATCTTTAATTAACCTATCTATATAACACTTATAACAACGTGGATGGTCACGATTATATCGAAAATTGACTATTACATGGACATATCAAAATCATTTCAGCAGGTATTGCCATCTCGAGATATCCAACTTCACAATCATTAACAAGTTCGTGGCTCCCGGTTATGTAAGTGACCACTGATCGTATTTTTTTTGACGTTTGACCTGTATAAGAGTTGCCGACGTTGCTCGGGTTTTAATAAAAAAAATTAGTTAAGGCATCGTTCTCCAACGATAAAAGAGTTTTATCATCAAAATGTTAAGAGCAGTAGCGGCTCGTGACTATAATAAGTGGAGGGGCACAAATACAAAATTTCAGGGTCTTAGGCGTTTTCGTACAAAAGTTATAGATAGCTTGATTTGTATGTGGAGCCTCGCGGCCCCTGCCGAGGCCTCAGAGGACTATATCAGTTTTAGTGTGTAATAGTTAAAATTTTAAGTAACACATTATAAATATAAAACATTTCAGGTTTCTGACTTCTGGTTTTAAATTTATAGCTTGATTTGAGATTGAGGCCGCATGGTCCCTGTCAAGAGACTTATATAATTTTTAAGTACCACACTATGATTAACAAATTTCAGGTCCCTAGGCCTTTCCGTTCAAATCTTATCGCTTCAATTGTATTTGAGGCCAGGGGCCCCAAGGCCTATACCAGTCTATTTGCATATTTTCTATAATTGTAAAAAAAGTAACGCACTATAAAAATACAAAACTTCAAGTTCTTAGGCCTTTTTATTATTCAAATGTTAGAGCTTCATTTGTGGTTTGGGCTTCAGGGCCCCTGTCGAGACCTAAGAGGCTTAAATCAGTTTTTGGTGTACATTAGCTAATTTTTTAGTAAATTACTATAAGTACACAAAATTTCAGATTTCTAAGCCTTTTCGTTCAAACATTATAGCTCTGTTTGTGTTTAGGGCTCTTGCCAGGGCCCCAGAGGACTATATAAGTTTCAGTGTATAAGAGCTAAAAATTTAAGTAGCGCCATAAATATGCAAGAATTCTAACTACCTCGAGGTCCTTGGCGGGGTTCTAGAGGCTTATATCAGCTTCCTTCTATGTTGGCTATTTTTTTTAGTACCACACTAAAAATATACAAAATTTCAGATTCTAGACCTTTCCGTTCAAAAGTTATAACTTGATTTGTATTTGAGGCCTCGGGGTCTTCTGGCGGGGCCCCAGAGGCCTCAATCACATTTCCTGTATTTTTGCTATATTTTTTAGTACCATACTGTAAATATACAAAATTTTAGGTACCTAGGTCGTTCCGTTCAAATGTTATAGCTTCAATTGTATTTGGGACCTCGGGGTCTCCGGCGGGACCCTAGAGGCTTATGTCATTTTTTTTATCTATTGGTTTTATTTTTTTAGAACCGCACTACAAATTTACGAAAGTTCAGGATTTTTGCCCACTTTGTTCAAAAGATGAAAAAGGAACCATAAAATTCATTCAAGTAGCCTCTGAGGGGCCCCGGGCCACCCTAGACTATTCGCTATATTTTTCGCACCGTCCTCTGTATAGGGCCTACGTGTATACAAAATTTCATGCCTCTAGGTCAATCCTTTCAAAACTTATTGAGTGTGACATACCCATTACAGAGTACATGCATACATCTGTACCGTCGTTAATAGAATTTAGATGATGCTAAAACCCTAAAATAGCTGTATACTAAACAGTGAAAGATAATATAACTGAAAAAACTTGTCAAAAATGGTTTTTGATTGAAAGAGTTCATTCTATTGAACAAAGCAAAAAACATAAGTTAAACACAAACCCATACAAAACATGGAATTAGTTAATGCAAAGCTTCCAAGTAAACAATGTTCTTAGTGAAGCCTTTCTGGGAAGAGTAGATGCAAAGATTGTGTGGACTGCCAACACGTAAACAGAACACACAGCTGGCGTTGAGAAAAGCAAGAAGACTTTAGATCAAGCCCAACAATCTTAAGAGATTGTCTCTGAGATTTCTTGTTTGACATAGTGAAACTGAGCTTAAGAGGAAATTGCAGCCTCTTGAACTGTGTCCGATGGGATCAGTGGGAATTTCATTTTTGTATTTCCCTGTGATGATCATAGCCTCAATAACATGAGGCTCCATGCTTTTGATGACTAACTTTGTTTTAACAGGTTCAAGTTTCTCAACAGCATGACTGGAGCTCCTTCTTTGAGGATAAGATTGTGCAGGTGGCTGGACAAAGTTTAGAAACTCAGTCGAAAACTCTACAGCTTCATCCTGATTGACAACAATGTCAATAGATCGGAAAGAACTTGCTATTTCAGGCAACATTTTTAGCAGATCCAGGTTGATTTTGTCGACTTCATAATTTTGTGGAGCCAAAATCGCACGTTCACACAAAAAGGTGGAGTCTGTGTAATTGTTGTTCATGTTAGAAAAGGCTTTTGCCTTGATCTCATCTATTGCGCCAACCATCTGTCCACATGGCAGTTGATGCATGTCGAGTTCTTGGTACAAATGCAATCTTCCGCTGCTCTTAAGCTCCGCTGTTAAATCTCCAAACAGACGGGCTCTCATGTTGGTCTTCAGTTCCAGTTTCTGAACATGTTGACACGAAATAAAGGTTTTCAAAGAAGCATTCAGCACCTCAGCCTTTGTGCCTTTTGGGATGACGGGAAGGGTCTATTGAAAGTCTCCTGTAAGAACCACAGTCACTGCCTCAGATGTCCTTCAAAATCTTGTCAACAGCTTCCAGCGCTTTGCGACGTGACATGGTACACTCATCCTAGACAATGAGGTGTTTGTTGCAAAACCTTGGCCATGGTTTAATTCCTTGAAATGTTTTGGCCAAGTTCAAAGGAATTTTCTTTATCATTATTTCAAAGGAATGTTCTTTATCATTAGTTTATTCTAATTATATTATTGTTTTGTGCCCACTTGGCCAAACTTGTCGGTTTATACCATACTGGCTTTGTTGGGCGCTATTGCATATTTGTAATTTTTCACTAACTCGCAAATAAAAATAAAAAAAAATAAAAAATAAAAAAATTTTAAAGGTGAATGTCCAGTCCTGCGCTGCAATGTCAGAAGATATGACAGCAAGAACTATGCAGTGCTGCCTGGTCTTTGCAAGAAGAAGGTTGATTAGGAAGATTTCTTCCTGTGCCTCTCCAGGCGCATCAAGAAAGAAAACTTTCCAATCGGTTCTCTGACAACATCAATTGTCCTGTTGTAAGCAGCACTTTGGTCATCGAGTAGCTTTGGCTCATTTTCAGCAACAAAAGCCTGTAGTTCATCTACTGTATCTGTCTTCTTCTATTACCCTTCTTCTATTTTATGTGATCAGAGAAATTAGCATCCTCATAAAGAGAGAGAGAGAGAGAGAGAGAGAGAGAGAGAGAGAGAGAAAGAGAGAGAGAGAGAGAGAGAGAGAGAGAGAGAGAGAGAGAGAGAGAGAGAGAATTTGACAGGGGGTGGGGGGTAAAAAGCGTTATATCTCCACCATGACCTTCACCACGGATCAGTTTGATCTGCTTAAAACCTTCCCGGAGTCAACCTGAATTACCATGTAAAATTTCATCAAGATAGGTCCAGCCATTTTGAAATGCATAGCAAACAGACAGACATACAGAGAATTTTATATACATATAGGTAGATTATGAAAACTATAGAGTATATTATGAAAACCAAATAAGGATTAGAATCAAGTCAGCGTGAAAGATGACATCGCTGGCATATGCAGTAGTTGCTTGAATTAATTCTCGCTATTGACTAATAAAGGTCAGTAGTTGTACTATTTCAATATGGCCGAAGGCGACTGTTGGTCAGTGTTGCCATCTTGATGATGCAAAACTCCCGGACACTCAAAAAACAAGCAAAAAGTATGCTTTTTTTACTATTATGAGTATTACCAAACGAGGAGTCAAAATACCGGACTGTATGGGGCAAACCCGGACGGGTGGCAACACTGCTGTTGGTGTATATGAAAGTACTGTCAATATGCTTTAATAATCTGACATTAGATTGTAATGCAAAGAATACAATTTTATTGCATTGAAGATGTTAGGTTTCGTACCAATAAAAAGCATTTGCAGGAAGCATTATTGTTGATGAAAAATAGGAAAGAAAATTCCATAGCCTGGATTCAAACTAGGAACCTTCGGTTGGTTTAAATCCAGGCTGTGGAATTTTCTTTCCTATTTTTCATCAATAATTTACCATCTGAGGTAAGGCGTATGATTAGAACCTCACGGACCCATCTTGAGTTTTTCTTTAGCATTATTCTTCTGCTTTCATTTCATGAAATCTGTTTCTTAAGTCATCGCTTGGTATCGGGGACTTGCTCTATCTGACACAACTTGCAAAGATTAGTTTAGACGATTCAAAGACGACGATTTTGACATGAAAGGCAAGAATTTGAAAATGGGGAATTGGAACCATTATTGGAAGAAAATCCATGGCAAACACTCAAAGAGTTGTCGGAAACACTAAATGACGATGAACAAACCCGTTAGCAAACGTTCAAAACCACGTGTTGAGGGGCCCATACACAGGCGGACGTGGCCTTTATCGCCCACACACTGACACAGGCCAGCTGGATTGGCAAAGCTCCAACTTCCTGCTAAATTCCAGTTTTCTTGTAGATTTCTTGGGCGTAGATGAAAATGCATTTTACTACTTTCGCAAATTATTTACTTTGAACTGACGACAATATCAAAATCAATATTGAAAGTATTGTTAAAGTCAAATAAAAAATAAAATAAAATTAAAAAGGGTCATAATTTTGCCAAGGAATTTAGCATTTAACTAGAAATTCCACCCGTCGCACGACGGGTGCCAACCGTACAGGTTGAAGGGTAAAGAAATGAAAGTGGACCATCAATGGTGTTCAAAACTTATATTCTGCAACAAAATAGGCTACTGTTCATCTGCATATAAAATAAATTGGGCTAATGCGAGTCGGACTCGCGCATCGAGTGCTCCGTACTACCATATAATATATTTATCAAAAATATGCCAGGTTCTGGAGGGTGTGGCACTGTGTTCTCGATTTCGGCTTTAATAGACATGTAATCTATAATAGTTTAAGTGTCGAAATTTATAAAATAAGCGCTTTGAACAAAAAAGTTTTCAACTATTAAATTAACAGCCCAAATCACGCTTAAATTAACAGTCAATTAAAGATTTTGTGTTCGGCGTTGCGGCAGTCCAACTCACACTTGGCCAGTTTTTCATTATTTGTTGTAATACCTTAACTATAATCATGTCAAGTTTGACGCTTGTATGTAGAACCGTTTTTACGATAGAACAAAAAGAAAAAAAAAACAACTTTTTACATTTTTTAGTATTTGTTAGACAATCCGCTTTCCGCCATAATAACACATACTCTGTGAAAATTTCAACTGGCTACTTATTCCCGTTCAAAAGATACAGCCCTTAAGAGTATTATCTTACCACACAACGATCCTTGGCTTTGGACCACGGTCTATAGATATTCATGGTCATCGAGCTCCATTGTTAAAATGAAGCTAAAGTTTCTAGCTCCCGGTAGAGCGGGAACTCTATTGAAAAGTGGCGCTGCATGTACAATCGTCCCAACTGCGCCTGCAGCGCCGCCCTATCGGCAGATAGTAACTTTACTTTCATATTCAGTTTCAATGAAAATTTCTGGGCGCGTTCGACCAACACCTCCTAAAGAGAAAGCCTCTGCACGGAAACCGTCATACATTGTTACATCATCATAGTAGTGCAAATTCAGGGCTTATTATTGGTAGAAATACGAATAACAATGCACTACTTAGATGATGCAACAATGTATGACGTTTCCGTGCACAGGCTTTCTCTTTAGGTGGTGTTGGTTCGACATGTGCACACTAAACGCACCTAATGACATCACTCAGTGCGAGCGGTGAAAAAAGTGTAGTGCATTTTGTGTGTGTCATGAAAAACAGGAAAGAGCACGAAAGTGGGATGTTCACCTCACCCGTGCTACCATGAATAGTATGCGTACTGCTGAAAATAAACTCATCATAACATCTGCATTCATATAACACGCCGAAATCGATCATTACACAGGTAGATTTCAATGTCAGTTTAAACGATATGTAGATTTCAATTATTTTTATACCTGTTGGCTCTTTAACGGTAACTAAAATTCCGAACTATCTATCGGTACATTTCAAGCTCTAGGGCAGCGCCATCTTGCAACGCACTAAACGACTCTACTCCTAACCTAGGGTCATTTAGTGCGCGCACGAAACGCCCGGTAGTGCGCGCACTGGCGATGACGAACACGACCGGGTTCCATGACGAACACGTTAGTGCGTTTAGTGGACGCACAAAGACGTTTAGTGCGCGATGTCGAACGCGCCCTCTATCGCAGGTTGCGGTCGGCCTAAGTGCGATCTATGCGGCACCTGGCGCGATCCGTTTTTCTTAGCTTCTCGAAACAATGGAAAATGGCCGAAGCTCGATGACCATGAATATCTATAGACCGTGCTTTGGCAACACCACCTAGACAGAAGGCCTGCGCACAGAAACGTCATACATTGTTAGATCAGTCTAAAGCGGCTATTGTTAATCGTATTTCTACCAATAATAAGCCCTAAATTTGGCCGTTTGATGATGATGTAACAATGTATGACATTTCTGTGCACAGGCCTTCTGTCTAGGTGGTGTTGGCTTTGGACATACCAATGACGTATATTAAAGATAGACTCCGAATGCAATTGTTAACAGTGGTAAAAAGTGAAGCAACTTGAGCCATGACAGTTCTGGGCAGGAGTGAGCCGTGGAGTAATTAGCTGTCTGGCTGCTTTGTTTTTGAAGATTTTTGGCCCGAGGAATAATTAATTCAAAACCATTCCTCAAAGTTGTTCTGCGTACAACTGTACAAACAGACACGAAAAAGGATCAGGAATCATTTTCCACAAGCATAAATCAAAAATACGTAACTAAAATGAAAATACATAACTGAAAGACGAACGAAACGAAATTGAAATTGAAACCATGATCGAAAATTGTTTATAAAATATAATAAAATACTTCAAATACAAAGTAAACGAAAAGATAAACTTATCACTCCGTCATCGGCGTGTGAAAGAATTATTAATCAGCTACTCTCGTGTTTAGCCATGTGTTCTGCATCATCTTCACTCACTTTCGGCCATGATAGTTCTGGGCATGGAGCTTCCCAATTTGCTTCAAGTTACAACAATAGGATTCGGAGTCTATCCACAGCCCAGTAGGGGCGCGTTCGACATCGCGCACTAAACGCCTTTGTGCGTCCACTAAACGCACTAAACGCCTTTGTGCGTCCACTAAACGCACTAACGTGTTCGTCTTGAAACCCGGTCGTGTTCGTCATCGCCAGTGCGCGCACTACCGGGCGTTTCGTGCGCGCACTAAATGACCCTAGGTTAAGAGCAGAGTCGTTTAATGAGTTGCAAGATGGCGCTGCCCTAGAGCTTGAAATGTAGCAATAGATAGTTCGGAGTTTTAGTTACCGTTAAAGAGCCAACAGGTGTAAAAATAATTGAATTCAGTATATCGTTAAAATAGTTAAAACTGACATTGAAATCTACCTGCGTAAAGATCGATTTCGGAGTGTTATATGGATGCAGATGTTATGATGGGTTTTATTTTCAGCAGTAGGCATACTATTCATGGTAGCACGGGTGAGGTGAACATCCCACTTTCGTGCTCTTTCCTGTGTGTGTCTCTTGCTCTGACACACACAAAATGCACTACACTTTTTTCACCGCTCGTACTGAGCGATGTCACTCGGTGCGTTTAGTGTGCACGTGTCGAACGCGCCCTAGATAAAGGCCTGAGTGCTGTTTTCAAAATGGCGGCGCTCGCAGGCGGATTGTCTGTGTGAAATAAGCTGAAATAAAAGAATTATTTCATAAATTTGCTTTAATTTTCTTACAAAATCTAACCAAAATAATTAATCTATTACAGGAACTAATTTTTGCAGATTTCTAAAACTATCATATATGGTTTCGAAATGTTTTATAGAAAAGATGCTTTTTCTCTTCCTCCATAGATGGCTCTACTTTGAAAAAAATGAAACTATATTTATTTGCACGTATGTTGCCATTGTTTTGATTGAAACATAAAGCCATTTAAATAACAAGTTCAAAAACTTAGATTTCGTTAGAAGATTAAAGCAAATTTGTGAAATAATTCTTCTATTCCATCTTATTTCACACAGACAGTCCGCCTGCGAGCGCCGCCATTTTGAAAACAGCACTCAGGCCTTTATCTAGTGGGCTGTGCATACCAATGACGTATATTAAAGAATCCTATTGTTGTAACTTGAAGCAAATTGGGAAGCTCCATGCCCAGAACTGTCATGGCTGAAAGTGAGTGAAGATGATGCAAAACACATGGCTAAACACGAGAGTAGCTGATTAATAATTCTTTCACACGCCGATCACGGAGTGATAAGTTTATCTTTTCGTTTACTTTGTATTTGAAGTATTTTATCATTATATTTTGTAAACAATTTTTCGATCATGGTTTCAATTTCAATTTCGTTTCGATTGTCTTTCAGTAACGTATTTTCATTTTAGGTACGTATTTTTGATTTATTTTTGTGGAAAATGATTCCTGATCCTTTTTCTTCTCTGTTTGTACAGTTGTACGCAGAACAACTTTGAATAATGGTTTTTAATTATTCCTCGGGCCCAAAATCTTCAAAAACAAAGCAGCCAGACAGCCAATACTCCACGGCTCACTCCTGCCCAGAATTGTCATGGCTCAATTTACTTCACTTTTTGCCGCTGTTAACAATAGGATTCGGAGTCTATCTTTAATATACGTCATTGGTGCATACCAAGAGAATTATTGTTTTTTTTTTTCAGTTTATTTATTAGTTAAATAACAATGACGGAGTATCGTCTGGTAAAAGTTCAGAGTAACGTCCCCTAATAATCACGGAAGACATCGGGCAGCCCCGTCGCGTTTATGCTATGAATTTATTATTTTAACATATCTACTTAATAAGTGAATGGTTAATCATATTATAGGGTTAATTTTCACTACCGCACAATAGCAAAAGCAAGTCCCACTCTCGGCCCTGAGGGCCTCGCGGATCACTGTTTTCCGTTATGACGTCCCCCTGCGGGGGCAAATTACTGATATATACCCCAACCTGTTTGGTTGGTTAAGCCCCATTTGGTCGTCCTCCCATTTGGACGCCTCCCATTTGATCGCCTGTTCTTTATTCAGCCCATAGGGCCTTGATGAGCCAAGGTAATAAAATGTATTTTTCTGCATGTGTTACTTAATTACATGTTGATGCCTTATTATTAGAAGTAAAGTAATTAATTGCACCATACAATTTAATACAATACAAAGGAAAGAAACTGGAAATGTTTACATAATCCTACATCTGTCAAATTATTTTATCATGTTACAATATTGACTTTTAAAAAAGGTGTATTTATTTCATTTACATCCACTTTACAATCAATGAAAAGCATAAATTAGGCCAGTTTCATGGCATAACTGACAGCATCCATGAACATTTTCAAGTCTTCAGAATTCTGTGGGCTTTGCAAGACGGTGTTTGTTAGAGTTTGGATTTTAAGGTTCAGTCGCATATATTTTGCTGAAGGTATAGGAAAATTACCTCCAGCACCCAAAAGAAAAAGCTCATTTTCTTCCGTTTCTTGCATGTTTTTAATGACCTGTATCAGTTTATAAAGTTTCGGATGAGCAGAAAAAAACCCTTGAAAACGTGATCACCGTTTTGGTAACTGGGCCACCCATTGGATCAAACTAGATTCACCAAACTAGATTCGGGGCCCCTGTCTGAATTTAACAGTAACTGTTTATCCGTTTTATTTATAGCCAAGCTTTCTTGATTTTATCCGTTTACTTGGAAATTGCTGAAAAAATTCAGCCAAAAGGTCAAATTTGGAAGTAGGTCAAATCTAGAACTTGGAAATGGTTTTAATTTACTTCTTAAATTAAATTAACCATATTGAATTCTTTTTGAATTTTTTATATTAAAAATACCATATTTATTCTCAATGAAAATGAGGAATAAATATATTTTGATATTAAATGATTTTTATTTTAAATATTATTAATTAATAATTTGGCTTTATTAGTATTTATTTAAATATAGTTAGTTAATAGAAAATCTTAGAGGATGCAAGCGACGAAATGGGAGGCGATCAAATGGATCAGGTCAAACGTCCAAATGGGAGGCGACCAAATGGCGCTGAAATGGCGTCCAAAAGGGAGGCGACCAAATGGGAGGCGACCAAATGGGGCTTCACCGTTTGGTTACAGGGGGCAATTGTTTTCCCCCCGGCCGATTACAGGAGGTTAATGGTCAGTACTTACTTTATTTGTTACAGAAATTGGCGTGATTATTAGGGGACGATACTCTGAACTTTTACCTCGTCTTCCACAACAATCCCTGGCTTCGGACGGATTGTTGTAACTTTCTTTGTTGGCCTCGGACGGACCGACGGATAAGAGAATTAGTATATTAGATTTCTCAAACATTTCAAATTTAAAATATTGAATGTACACATTTATTGGAGTAATAATTTCGTAGGGTGTGAGTAAATTCAAATATATAAGAAATCCACTTTTTAAACGGGTTGAATTAATCTATAATTTAAAAAAAAATGTAGCTCTCTCTTTTAAAGATCGCTGGTGTCGTTGGCACTGATAGAATCAAAGTTATTGAAACACGTCAGTTCAAGTGACTATTTTGTTCTAAAGCTTTTTATATATAATCAAGTAAACACTGTTATTAAACCAGTAGGAATTAATGAAGAGGAAATGAAGAGTTTGGAATTTTTTTTTTGTTTACATAAAAACGAACATTTATTAAATACTCCCTCTGTCCGAAAATATAGCTATACATTTACCATACGAAAATAATACTGAAATGCATGCCATATTTTCGGATAGACGCGGAGAGACTTTATAATATCATCCGCCTTTATTAGGAGCTTTAGCATAAAAGCTACTTATAAGAATGCGCCCTTGGTCTGTACGTTTATCCGGCCGGCCGTCCGGCCGTCCGCCGTTTGCACGATAACTTGAAAACGGATTAACTTTTTTAAATTCTGTTTTCAGAAATATGACCATCAAAGTCTTAGCTCGAACGTATCAACTTTTCAGAATTTTTCGTGGACCCCTTTAAGTCGAATTCACGTGCGAAAACAGTGAGTGTAAAGAATTAAAGATACTGGCATGTCATATAACAATCGATTTGTCAAGAAGGAATACATTGTTACTTTCTGTTCATCTTTTAAGCATTATTGACATCGGCGCGCGCACGTGAAATCGCTCTGTCGACGCACGATTGCTCAAGTGCTCATAATCTATAAGCTTATTAAGTAGCAGAAAAATGGAACTACTTATTGGTTTTATTTTACACACGATTAGAATCACCCTTCATAATTTCTACATTTTTTGAGGTAGAAGGTTGAAATTCGGAATGTAGCTTACTATGGGCATGTGCACCTTCACTATTTAGTTTGGTTTTGATTAGCCCACTAAGGTCGGAGTTTTGGCGGTGAAAATTAGAGGGGACCAAAAGGTCTAGGCATATAAAGGAGTGAAATTCAGTATGCAGATTCCTATAAGGAAAATCTCCATTATATGAAGATTTTTTTTTTCCCCAAGGTATCTTTGCCTTCCCGACTCGATGGCAGAATGCATCGAAAAAATGGGGACTACATTGAAAAATAGTGTACCAACTCTGTCTGTAATAAAGGAGCTGTAAAAAAATATTTCCGGTTTTCATTTGACTGGCCCTCGTAAGTAGAATAAGAATAGAGCTACTAATTGGTTTTATAATGTCAGTCTGTCCCCTTCATAATTTCTACATTTTTTGAGGTAGAAGGTTGAAATTCGGAATGTAGTTTCCTATGGGCATGTCCATCTGCACTATTTAGTATGGTTTTGATTGGTATACGGGGGTCGGAATTACGGGGGTGGGATTCAGAGAGGGCAACATATCTATGTGCTATTTAGGTACGTAAAGGCGTAAAATCCAGTATCCATATTCCTCTAGGCAAGATCTACATTACTATGAAGTTTAGGCTCAATTGTTCCAGTGGGATCGGATTTGCGGGGTGGCAGTCCCTTGGCCGTTAGAACTATGGCAACATTTGGCATGTGATATGTCATACGTTCGGAAATGATGAGAAAGGAAAGAAGATGCGAGGTTTTTACATTTTTTACATATTATGTTCGAGAAAATCAATTTATTGATTAAAAAAAAACTTGGGGAGAGGTAAAAAGTGCAGATGAAGGGGTAAAAATAGATGACTTGCCTTATCCTACTCGGGAGGCGGTGGGGGGGGGGGGGGGGTTATTTCTTTTTAATAAATGTATTTCTGCTTCACTGCTAAAGCTCCTCCTTGGAATGTTTACAAGATTTTATTGTTTAAACAATTTCGTCTTGAACTTTTATTTGATATTGAACTGCCGCAATCCTCAAAGTAAATGTATATTTAACTCTTATGGTGATGTAATTATGAAAAATTTGTTTCACGCGTTAAATTTGAATATTTAATTATATATATATCTGAGTCTTTAATGAAATTATTCAAGCTATTATGTCAAGGTCTGTATCTATTTATTAATTCAAAACAATGGCAATACGAGGCCCTATCTATAAACTATTTGTCGACATTCAATTACCATCTATTATCGATATTATAATTCTGCTTGTGTTTCGTCCGTACGTTCGTTCGTTCGTTCGTTCACACGTTACGCTTGAGCCAGGCAAAGCAATCAGGAGCTTATTATTTAGTATCCTAACTTGAAAACGAATTAACTTTTTCACGTTCTGTTTTCACCAATGGAGAAATGTGGGACAGAGCACGTTCGAAAATGAGATAGTCGAACTACGTACAATTGCACGTGCTCTAATGGTACCATTAGGATGCACCCTAAAAATTTTCAATGCTATCATATGGCATGTAATATATCAAACAACTCGTGACGGCGTGTCATAAATGAATATAACCAGTAATTAATGATACGCCGTAATGGTTTAGTAATAATACGTACTGTAATGGTACCATATGGTTCCACTGGAAACTTTCAATGCTAAAACATGTCATGTAATATATCAAACAACTCCTGACGGCGTGTCATACATGAAAATAACGAGTAATTAATGATTCTCGGTAATGGTTTAGTAGTACATACACTAATGGTATCATATGGTACAACCGGAAACTTTCCATTCTGAGATGTGGCATGTAATATAACAAACAATTCGTAACGACGTCTCATTAATGAATATAACGTGTAAATGAATGATAGTGTGAATTGGTTTAGTTGTACGTGTTTTAATGGTAAATATAAGTTGTATTTTGAAATAAATTAGGTCCATCATTTTGAATGACTCTGTATACGAGTATTGAATGATTTATCTGCTACTTGCGCATTTATTCAGAGAATTAAAACCACTACAAATATTAATTTATTAAAGACAAAGTAAATAACAACTCTTTAACCACAACAAAAATTAAGTAAAAAGAAAAATACAACCTAATCCTAGAAGCGCTTTTCGAGGGCGAAGCTCTCATCATTCAGCAGGTGGAAAAGAAGGGAGTAACACACCAGATGATACAATTTTTACTTAATCATATCCTTGATGGATCATGATGGATCATTTTTACTTAATTTTTGTTGTGGTTAAAGAGTTGTTATTTACTTTGTCTTTATTTATCATATCCACATTTTCTTCCCATTTGTATATTTATTTCTGGTTTCCCCAGGAGTTTATACTTTTATCATTAATTTATTAAATTAAATAATACAAAGCACAGGAACTTACGATATTTTTAAAAAATATTTATTAATTAATGTAATATTTCTACGTATGCTTCGTTCGTTAGCTTGCACGTAACGCTGGAGTCATGCTTTGATCTAGATTTATTGTGGTACATACAGATTGCTTGCCTATGAAATTCTTAAACTCATTAACACCAGGTGGGATGCCACTTAAAACAAACTTCAAATAAAAATAGGATTAATAATCATGGTGTATCAGAACGGTTTATGTAAGGCACAAGATTAGAAGTAGTAGAATTACATTCAACATTCCATCGAAGCATCAAGGGTACTTTGATGAATAGTCATGATTGATCCCAAGGTTACAGTTGGGTCCCAGTGACCACAATCTCACTTTTACACAGGCAATGACCATCAACAAGAATGGACCAGTTAGGTCCCAATACATTTAATTGAGTGAGTCTATTTCTTCCTGAACCAGTATTTAGCCACGGTCAATTGTACGTCGTTTTTTCAAGAGCACGCAGATAGTCAGATTTGAAAGTTAAAGTGTTGGACTATCGTGAGCAGGGAAGAAAAGATAACAAAACTGTGACAAAGATCTAACTTCACTTTGATACCAGTTAAAATGACTCCACATTGCAATATGCATTCTTACTGTAAAAAAAGTAATGTTTTTATGTATTGTAAAGGTTGTTTTTGCACTTACGTAAGAGTTATATTTTTAAATAAACTTTTAAATCGTTTTCTATTTTATTCTACAATCTCATCATGGTTCATTTTATTCCGTGGAATTTATTCTAGTAATGTTTACATTTTTAAAATTAAATTTATAAAATAAATAATTTATTTAGATTTAAAATAATTAATTATTTAGATTAAAACCGGATCCAAGCATTTTTTAGGAAAAATTTCTACACAGTTTATTGAAAAAGCTTGCATTTTAATAAAAATATAACAAAAAAATTTAATTTAGCCTAAAAAATTTCTTTCGATTGTAAAATACAAAAAAGAGTAAGTCAATAAATAAATAGTTTCTAATCAACTCGATGGAATTATAAGTTTTATCTATAAATGAAGTAAAAAAATAATATTCAAACTTTTTAATTAACAAATTAATTTTTAATGATCATAAAAGAATTATAACTTAATCTAAAAGTAAACTAATAAATAAAATTCAAAATTAAATTAATATTTTTTATATGAATGCAAAGGAATTTCACGTGTAGAATTGGTGAACAACTATAGTGATAAATGATACTATAGATGAGGACAACTGGTCAGGAGCATGCGCATTGAGTTTCGCCTGTGATAATCTGGCCTTTCACCCCCACAGATTGGCAGGCCGCGCCTGTATGACACAGCAGAAAATCCAACTCGACTGACAGGCCAAGCCCGGCCCGTGATGGATCAAACCTCTCATCTGTCGATATACAGGCCGCGTCCACCAGTGTATGGGCCCCTTTACAAATCCAGTGAAGGAAATATTGGAGGCACTTGGATGGGATGTCCCCACCCGTTCTATTAACCAGATTACCCGCACTTCACATCTTTCGAAGATATTAAACCATGGCTCGATGGTACCTTGCACATGACAGATGGCAACGGATGGTCACCTTCGAAGAAGTTTGGGTATACCTCGATGACACCAATAAACCACGAGCTATTTCATTACCGTAACAAAGATGGCAAAGGATGGGCTACATTCATCAACTAATGCAAGGAGAAGTTTCCAAAGGGCATATTTACACGTGATGAGCTCAGGTTGTCCAAGGTAGTAATGGACCCAATTTACCATCAAGAAATTCTCCGTCTGTATCAATGGCCTATACACATGAATAATGCGTAAAGCCAAACCTGACCTTCTTCACTGGCCTATTATGCAGAAAAAGAAACAGGAACCGGAATCAACGTGTTTCCGTTTTCATCCATTCAAGGTTAAATCCCCAGAGACCTCTTCCTTAAATTTCTGTGGTTCTGGATTCCTTAAATGAAAGCTTGGAAATCGTCGACCTTACAACAATGAGAGGCCTACGAAACTTGTGCAAAGAGATGTAGAGCAACATTCGCCATGCAATCCTTCGCAGAAGTTTGTTACAACGGAAACTGCGATGGCAGATGAACTCGAAGCGACATGTTAAATATTGTCAGCAACAGCAAAATGTCAACATCAGTATAGAGAATATGAGAAAAATCTACATAAAACTCAGTGTGTACTATTTTATGAACTCACCTCTATCAATAATGGATGAGTCTTCAAATACTAATTAACTCTAAAGAGTTTGAATTTCTTTCAATATTCAAATATTTATGCAGTCTATATATTATTACAAATTCTTTAATTAAAATTCAATACTTTAGAAGTTATAATGATAAAACATAAAGTGTACTATTTTTTGAGCGCTACTGTATGTCAATTTTGATGAATCCAATGAATAGGAAGTTGTGGGTGATCTATCCCGTGGTGCACTTTTCATCATCCCAAATATGCAAATTAGGACACATTCAAAACCGTAACTTATACGCGTAAAATTCCAATTGAAGACTTGTTCAGTATGGAATTCCAAACAAAACAAAAACTGATCACCAACAATCACAATCCAAAGCAGAAGATCATGTTGACCATTTCAGGAAAAGTGTAGCTTGCCATCCTGGAATTCTGTCTTTGTATGCTGACACATGCCTCCTTCTGTATGCTGATAATATTTGCTTATCCTCATTAAAGCGAATGTTATTATGGTAATTTTTGGTAATTTCTTGATTTGCATGTTGAACATTCAAATGTCTCTGTGAAGTGCATAGGGAGTTAACTAATAAATTCAACATGTGATTGTTGGTGAACCGTTTATCAGATTTTGGAAATTTTTTATTTTGTTTTGTTCGGAATTCTATGCTGAACAAGTCTTAAATTGGAATTTTTCGTGTATATGTTAGGTTTTAAAGATATGATTTGAATGTGTCCTAATTTGCATATTTGGAATGATGGAAAACTGCACCATGAGATAGGTCACCCACAACTTTCCATTCATTGGATTCATCAAAAGTGACATATCTGCTTCGGTTCGATAATAAAAGGGGGGGGGGGCTCATTTTTGTATCCATCCTGTATAATAAGTTATTAAAAATAAATAATTTGTTACCTTTCTAAAATGAAATAGAATATGCAAAAAATTATAAAAATGTTTTTAATAATTAATATTAGTTTCATATATAATTTGTTCAATAAACATGTTTAAAAAATTAAATTAAATGAAATTGAACCCGGAACCTTCACCATTGTAGTCTATTGACTTACCCATGTAGACTATTAGAATGTCAAACTGTCCGAATTTGTAAATATACATCAATAGCCTACATGACTAACGTTAAATAGTTATATCTCGTAAACTAATGCCATTAACATGAGTTATTATCTCATATAATAGAGGGAGGGGTACGTAACAACATATTTAAATTTCAGTTAAATCCAAGTTTAGCAGACCTGGTTTCCCACATTGTGTGGTAATGTTTAAATAACTTTAAGCATCGGTGTTTTTTTTGTCAGAAGTGTTTGATTTCAAAAACCAAAATTCATTCCAGCCTTTTTTTTCTCTTTGTAGACAGAATATATTCCTGTCATAAACATTTTTTTTTAATTTCACAAGTTTTGTTAATGGTTTTTGTTTCCGAATAAACTTTTTTGGTTTGAAACAATTGTTTTAAATCATTTTTTTTGGTTTTAAAACATTTGATTTAAAACATTTTGTTTTAAAACATGTTTTAAACAATTGTTTTAAAGCATTTGTTTTAAAACAAACAACCCTGCTCATAGATGGTTTTACTTATAACATCACATCCAGTTGATGGCACATCAGTAAAATCAGGGCAATTATTTTCCGAACCTGACCATGTATAATCTGAAAGTCGCTGAGCTGCTGAAACTGCACGCCGTATGACGGTTCCGAGGTGGCATGCGTCTTTTTAGACGGTGTCTTAGTGTTGTTTTAGATATGGGCATACGCGGGACTCAATAAAAATGATGCCAAAAACGTTGATTAAAGATTTTGCGATACACTGTCATTTCACAAATTTCAATATTTTTGAAATTATTATAACGTCGCTTTCGAATTTTCTCGGGAAGAAATCTGGGACCAAAGTCGGCCTATGTCAGGACTACTTGACGCTTCCACATATAATATACGGTAAGAATAGTTTTGAGAGGCAATCTTAGCCGCGAATAAATAAAACTCAATATACAAGGGCGAATCCAGGGAGTCCTTAGTATAAGCCGTCAATCCACTAACACATGCCTCTTCTAACATACACCTCGGATAGCAACTTCTAGTTCCAACAACAGCAGCATCACGCCTTAATTCTCCTGAATCGGATTGCAGCACAAAAAGAAACTTAGCCTTAAATTATTCCAATTAAACGACACCACATATCCCTTTCTCTACATACACTGAGTGGCCAGTTTAGTAACACCCATGGCTATGCAAATCCGTTGGCATAGCAATTACTACGTATCAATTGATCACGTGACATTCAGTACCAATATAAAGCACGAATACACCTGTCAACTGCAAGTGGTTTGACCGTCACCATGCGGAAAACAAAGGATCTGAGTGACTTCAAGCGTGGGATGATAGTTGGTGCCCAGCGAGGTTGATTGAGTACTTCCGAAACCGAATGTCTTCTAGGCTTTTCCCGAACAACCATTTCAAGGATTTACCAGGACTGGTTAAACAATCAAAAACCAACCAGCCAGAGACGAGCCTGCGGTTGCAAACGACTCGTTGATCCAAGGGGTGAGCATAGAATGGGAATGCTTGTTCGTGCGAATAGAAATGTCACGACTCGTCAACTGTGGAGTACAACACTGGACCGCAGAATAACATATCTGAACGCACTACATGCCGTACATTAGCAAGGATGGGCTACAACAGTCGACGGCCAGTCCGGGTACCTTTGATCTCCACCCAAAAAGTCTCCACAAAAAGTCTCCAGTTTGCCCGTGACTGGACCGTCGATGACTGGAAAAAGGTCTGCTGATCGGATGAATCCTGTTTCCTACTGCACCATGCAGATGGCCGATGCAGAATTTGGAGACAACAGCACGAAGCGATGGACCCCTCCTGTCTGGTTTCCACTGTTCAAGCTGGTGGAGGCTCTGTAATGGTCTGGGGAATGCTTTCCTGGCATTCTTGGTCTGCTGATACCAGTAAAACAACGCCTAAATGGTCAGGGCTAATTGAACATTGTTGCCAACCACGTTCATTCCTTCATGGCTACTGTGTTTCCCCCATCGGAAGGATATGTACTTCCAGCAGGACAATGCTCCGTGTCACCAGGCTCGTATCGTTATGAAATGGTTCCAGGAGCACGATAATGAATTCAACTTACTCCTCTGGCCAACACAGTCCTCGGAGTTGAACCCAATCGAATCTTTGGGATGAGCTGGAACGGGTTATTCGAGGCATGCTTCCACCACCATCCAATAAACATCAACTGGGAGCAGCTGCTGCATCTGCATGGGCAAACAGACACGAAACAATGCTTCCAGAGGCTAATTGAATCCATGCACAGCGAATTCGTGCTGTTACAGCTGCTAGGGACGGCGCGACACAGTATTAAGGGGGTGTTCCTAATAAACTGGCCACTCAGTGTATAATTCTTAGCTTCCTCCATGTAGTCATTGTCATGTGATTCAGCAGCGGAAAGCGAGAGCCAGATTTATTACCCCCAGATTTCTTCCTATGGGGTTATCTGAAAAATGTGGTTTATGTGAATAGTCCACAAACGATTGCTGAGCTGAAAACGAACATCACAGCAGCCATTTCTAACACCGATACTGCCTTGCTTTCGCAGAGTCTCACGAAATCTGGCAAAACGAACACGCAAAAGAAGAGGTCATTACTAACATATATTGTAACACCTAAAGTTTGTCTGCTAAAAATAAAAGCCAACATTTCAACTAATCTCATTTAAATTCTCAAACTGGTACTTTTACAGGCAGCTAAACTTTGATATGCGCGTCTTTAAACTCCCTCTGTATTATTTCTAACTTGTCACATATTGTTACACCAATTTTATAATTGACACTCTTACTCATAAAATACGATGTCTCTTCAATAGCTGTTTAAAAGTTTAATTTTGGCCTTTGTAATTTAAATTTGCCCGTTCTACAGTTTCTAATAAGATAAATTGGGACATTGGG
>JAHWFO010014826.1:1209822-1246366 GCA_023313115.1 Rhysida immarginata
GAGGCGGACGTGCGTTGCGAATGCCTTACAAGGGGGAGGGGAGAGTTAAAAATCGCTATAATATGTTTAACCGAGGTCTAGTGGGAACTTTTTCCACCAAAAAATCCCATTTTCACGAAAACGCCTGAACTGTGGGGAAAACTACTAAGGGAGCCTGTTCCTAAAATAACTGGAAGAATTTTTATGCTAATTGGATATACTGTAGGATTACTGTAGCAGTGGCGGATTTAAGGGGTGGCTACAGGGGTTATAGCCCTCCCCATTGGTCCTAAACTTATACCAGTAAGATAAATTGCAAATATTTTTAATACTGCAATAATTTTATAAATTTACATTTACAAACTTCAGTATAGGAAAGACTCCAGGACCATCACTTCCCTGGGGAGGGGGGGGGGGTTATTTGAAAAACTTATATTAGCCGCCCCTTGGCGCCCCCTTGACCTAGTTCTTGATCCGCCACTGCTGTAGCAAAAAGAATTTCTTTGGACACTGTAAAGTCGGTCTCAGGTTCTGTGTATTGCAGATAGAAACAAAGTAAACACATTTTCTGGAGTAGTTTTGCATGAGGATTGGTCAGAGTTCGTTCGAGTAACTTTTATTACAATCTACATGTAATATTCTGTAAATTTCCCAATTTTCGTTTTAGTCTTACTTATTCTGCCCTTTCAGGATCAATTTGAATTTTGGTCACTTTCTGAGAAATTGCATTTTCATTAAGCATTGCCGGGGCTTTAAGATCCTGAATATTTGTAGCCATGTAGCAAAGTAATTTGCTCTAATTATTAACAATGATAAATGGGCTATTTTTTAAATTTAAGCCACTTTTGGCAAAAAGTATTTCATTTTAATCAAAATGTATCCCCCCTTTCTATATAGTTGCATAGCAGTAAAGGACTAGTTTATAAAAAATGCCCTGAAGGGCAATGAAAAAAGTTTATAATATGAAACTTGTTTTAGTTTGTCCATGGAAAAGTGCTCAAGCATGGAAAAGGAGAAGACAAGCAGCACTCTACCTAGCAAAAGTTTCTTCTGTTCTGTACTGTTTCTTCATATTATCGACCCCCTTTTTAAATCCCTTGAACCTATACAATAAAACGTCATATTATTCTGTGCTCAGCTTACAACAGTGAAATACTTGCATACATCAAAAATCAATTATGCATGCAAATGCTATGCAAAACTACTGCAATGCATACAAAATTTTGAACATAGCCAGGTGTCATTTACTGTACAAGCTGCTAAGAGATAGGTAGAAAGTGAAGGAACACTCTGTAGTTTAGCAGCATACTATATTGAAACAATGTCAGAAAAATGCATTTAATTTGAAAACAAACTTTTGCATATTGAGTAGTGGGTACACTAGTTTTGTTTTGTGAACTAGTACTTTTAACTTGAATGATTAGCTACAGTATGCCTTGAACGAATTTTGGCTTACAAAAACAATTTAGACTACAGTAAGTATTACAATTCAGAAAGCAAAGTTAATTTTCTAATATGATTGGTGGGATCAATTTTTTTTCTTTTTTTATTTAAATTGCAATTTTGTAAGCTAAAAATTAGTTTCTGGCATGCTGTAGGGAATTGTTCAACTTAAAACTCATATGCACAAAAAAAAAAACTCTTAAAAGCATAAAAAAGGGAAAAAATAACATATTACAACATCGCGAAAAAAACTCCATAAAAAGTCTATGTTTCTGTGAATGTCGTCTAAATTATTATATTTAAATTTGCATATCTTTTTTAAAATTTAAGTTTTATTTATTATTGTTTACGCTCACGAAGAAGTAAAGCAAACCTATTTTAAGTTGACACTATTTTCGATTAGATTCCAATGAGATCCAGACAAGGTCGTCACTCCAACAGAAGTCTGGAGCGACAACACATTTCATTTCGAAGCAGTTTCAACAGTGCTGTCTATTAAAATAGTATAAAGAAAAGGAAATTATAAATCTTTAAAACTTATCGCCATTTCAATTGATGAAATATAAATTTGACACCAAAAACAAGAAAAAAAAAACAAATCCGTGTTTCCGCCCGGGATCGAACCGGGGACCTTGCGCGTGTGAGGCGCACGTGATAACCACTACACTACGGAAACAACTTGTTTTTCGGTTTTGTATAAGAGCTATTTTAATGTACTTCATTCATTCTTTTATTCGTTAAATATGTGATATTTATTTATGTTGTCATTTTGGCATGATTTGTTTTTTTTTTTCAAGATTTTTATTGACTTTTCCGTTCTACATTTCTCGAGAATGAATGGCAGTATTGGAGTGGCTTTTTCTTATTTAAACGTTAGGCCTGTTTTACAATTAGCAAAAGTGTTAATTATTCTTTTCTCTATCTCGAAAAATGCGATTGAAATAATGTATATCATATAATAAAGGAAAAATAAGTGTAAAAAAAATTCATCGTACCCCTGGCGGGACTCGAACCCGCAATCCCCGGTTTAGGAGACCGATGCCTTATCCATTAGGCCACAGGGGCTCATGAAAAAGTAGGTCTCCTGTAGACGTATACAAAATTAATACAATTTTGTCCTACGCTTTTGCATTTATTTATCTATTAGGTGCTATTTTTTCACTGTTTTTATACAACGTTTAGAAATATACAAGGTTTATTTCTTAACCGGCCTGCAAATCTTATTTGAAAACCAGCTTTTAATAAACATTCGCTAATTTGTTTATTTTCATTGTGGAAAAAAAGAAAACATCAATTAACTTTATGATATACAAAAAGGATATAACAAGACATAAAAAATAGTTTTGTTTTCTCATGTTTTTAATTGCGCGAAAACAAGTTTTTTTCTTCCTTAACTTGATGAGTAAATCGTTATTTATAAAATTTCATTGTTGCATCGCTGTATATATTACTTCCGGAAATAGTTCGGGTTTTAGAGTTTGCCGAAGCATAATTTTGGTTTCTCTGAATTTAGAGCCAACAAAGTAAAATGTAAGCAACTAAATTCATGTTCATTGCTCGGCAAAGATCAATGACATTAATTTAACAGAATTTGAATGATGTTATTAGAGTTTGGTATCAAAATGTTGGAAGACGATTAGAAAATGAAGCGGCGACTATTTCCATGGGCTATAACAACTGGGAAACTTCTAAAACCCGATACACGTTTGTATTATGTGGATGTCGGAGCGAGAATATGAGCTAGAGAAGATAATGAAGGAATCGGTCCCGAAAACGAACAGTAACTCCACCGCAAAAGGAAATGAAACGGAAGAAGAATACGAGTTGGATAAGATACGCATGAAATTCTCCGGACGAATGAAGGAAATGCGCCCTAATTTCGCCGAAGTGGATTCTTTGCAGCAGTCCAAGGTAATTCAGTGGAAATAATATATAATAATAATAATAATAATAATAATAATAATAATAAACGACACTGCATAATATGAGTGTAAAGATAGGATGCTAACGAGAGCTTGTTATTTTTTTAGCAAGTTCGTTGGTATATTTCATGGGCGTAGTTTATTTTAGAGGGCCTAATGTTATAATTTAATCAATAACAAAATTTATATTTCCCCCTGTTTACGGACACGGCATCGGCCATCATTCATTCGAAATGTGCCGCCATGTTTACCCATAAGTCAATACGATCGATATGAGATGACGTGATGAGAATTTCTACCCAACATTCCACGGTTTTAATATGGCATTCCTCGCAGTTTCACGAGAAAGTCAGGTTGGACAAACTTTCCGCCGCTATACCACGCCTGATTCCGGGGATGGATCCTGGAAGAATTCGACGACGAACAATGTATAGTAGCATCATATACTCAATAATTTTTTAACCTATAAGCAAACGTAAAGAATTCGGTTTCCTCATCGCTTGTCATAATAGCTTCATGTGCCGACTTCATTGCTCTATCCTGGGCTCTGCTATTCTGTAACATAAACATTTTCCTGTCAGCTGTTTAGATAACATGCACTTATTTAGATAACAAATTATTATTTAAACTTTAATTGAAGCGATGAATGAGCACAGAGCATGCAATAAATTTAAAAAAAAAAAAAAACTGATTATAAAAAATTGACCAAATTGCATTAAGAATCTTGAGAGAATCTTTGAATTGATTCTTGGAAAAGGATGCCTGCCTTTTTCCTGTTCAAAAGTTTCCTTTTGTATGCTTTAGCATGATCCTACAGTGCTACTCAAAAGTATAAGACCAGGCGCTTTTTTGTGCTAAAGAAAAAATACGTCTTATTTTTTCTGACAATTTTTATATCCGTAATGAACACAAATGTGAAACAAAACTACAACCCAAATGCAAAAATTTATGACCACTGTGTCTTTTAGATAAACAATAGTTTTATTCAGGAAAATAAGCAATGAAAAACATATTAATCTACAATTGTAAGGCAATATTGTTCGCAGTTTTGTGATTATCCACACGAATAATGGAATGAAATAAACAGCTGCAAAAAATATATACAATTTTTGGCATTTTAATGTCTATGCATAAATTTACAATCACCACCTTACTCAGGGGTCGGAGTTGTCCTGAAATTCCTGAAAATCCTGATAATTTCCATAAAGTTTCATAAATAAATTCTTTTGCAAACAGAAGCACGTTATCTGTGTACAGAAGTGCCATAGGTTTGAAAGCTTGATTAAGGGCAATCGGAATGTTATTCCATCTACATTTCTGTTGTAAATTTTACGTGTATTTAAATAATCTTTAAATAATTAATGCAGTCATTCATTTAATATTTTATAGTGAAAAAAAAGAAACAAGCATTTTTGAATTACCAACTAAATTAAATACATGTATGTCTAGTTCTGAATTTAAATAAAAATGTAAATCGGCGTTTAGATCGTTTAAAATGGCTTGCTCTAAGGAAGTTTTCCCCATTTTATTAAACATTGTGTAACATAGTAACATTCCGAACTACGAGGGCAAGTCAATATATGTCGCAAATTGGCATAGAAATGAAATTATTGGAAAAAAATGGAAGGAAAACTTCTGCAACACACATATTAGGACAGTTAGCTCCAGTTTTCATTCATTTTTTGTTATAAAAATGAAAGTTGAAATAGTTTTTATTTTTTTATTTTTATTTTTTATTAGTACTGGTAAACCAATATGTCCATCCAGGGCCTGTATGGCTAGAAGCCGATGAGTTGGGTCCCTGGATGAACCTGGATTAACGACTGCTGTATGATGGTCACAGCAGTCGGGGGGGGGGGGGGGGGTGAAGATCGTGAATCGCGGATGGTCGCCATCCAATGACTAGCCGTGCCTGATGTTGCTTAATTTCACAGAAGTTGTGTTTTAGTGAAAGCCCAACTCCCGGGGTACGGCAGCCCCCTCATCCTCCCCCTCCCTGGGTACGGCATGTATAACTTTTACTTATTTTTAGATGTTCTATTCGAATCTAAAGTCAAAATAAAATTGAACAGAATTGGCGACGGAACGACCGACTTAGCAAATACAGTGACGATGCTTTTAATTAACATCATTCTAAACTGGTTTTTTATTGCTTTCAAAACACTAAAATGTCCTGAAATTGTCCTGAAATTTAAGCAAAATTGGGTCCTTAAATTTCTATTTTCACCACTCCGACCCCTGCTTACTTGATTCAAAAATTTACAATCAGTATTTTGTATTTCCGCCCTTAGCTTTGATCACTGCATGTGGATGGTCAGGCATTTAGAAACTACCTTTTGACACTGTTGAGGTGTGATTTTCTCCCACACATTTACAACAGTCTGAATTAAGTCATCTTGTGTACGAGGTTTTTTTCGGTGTACCGCCTTCTTCATTATGTTCCATAAATTTTCGATCTGGGCTGTTTGGAGGCCAGTGAGGTAGAAGTGATATTTTTTGTTTTGTTTATCTTCCAGCCACTTCGTTGTTGTTTTGCAAGTGAGGAGTTGCACCATCCTGCTGAAATTGCAGTTGCCAATAGGGTGGAGTTGATTCAATGACTGTATCAAAAATTCTTGGAGAATTGTTGGTATCCAGATGCATTTACAATACCATTTATTATCTTCATCTTGCCAACTCCGTGAGATGAAATATTATTATTGGAAACTTGACAGTCTTTTTTAATGCTTCAGGAATGTGTGCTTCATGTTTTTTGTGAATGACTTTCTTTTTTCTCCATAACAAGCAGAAAATCTTGACTCATCACTCCATACAATTTGATTCCAATCTTCTACAGTCCATGAACTGCGGAAGATAAACAAATAAAGATCTTTCGCCCACTTCAGTAGTTTCTTCATCTGTAAAGAACTCGATAACGGTTTATTCTTAGCTGAATAATAGTTGTAACCAAGTTCTAGTACTCTTGTTGTTGTTGATGTTGATGCATCGACACAACTCATAATTTTCCATTCTCTAATAAGATCAGAAATTAAAACTTGGTGCTTCTTCTTTACTTTAATAATTAATTCACCATTTTATCATCTTTTGTCAACGTCTTTCTAGGACGACCAGATTGTTTATTGGTAATACATTTCCTGTTTCTTTAATTTTTTTTCAAAATTATTGATATTGCACTTTGGCACACATTTAATCTTGGGAAATCTGTCTGGTTGATTCGTTTTCCTTAAACTTCTTCACAATGAGCTCTCGAATTTCTTTGCTAATAGTTTTGTTTTGTCCCATTTTTAACAATCGTTTCGGGAGAAATTGCCTTTATGCCTTTACGTGAAAGCATATTGATAGTTTCCATTTTATGTGAGGGGGGGGGGGGTATAGGACCTTTACTAATTTGCATGGGTAAAGTTTTGGCAGCTGATTGTAAATTTTTGAATCAAGTAAGGTGGTGATTGTAAATTTATGCATTGACATTAAAATGTCACAAATTGTATATCTTTTTTTTTTTTTTACAGCTGTTTATTTCATTCCATTATTTGTGTGGATAATCACAAAACTGCAAACAAAGTTGCCTTACAATTGCAGATTAATATGTTTTGTTTTTCATTGATTATTTTCCTGAATAAAACTATTGTCTATCTAAAAGACACAGTGATTGTAAATTTTTGCATTTGGGTTGTACAACTTTGGATGAACTAAAAATAATTCTGGAATAAGTTATGCAAAAAAAAACAAAAAAACAACACAAAAACACGTGTAAAAGTATAAGACCATGAACAAACAACACTGTGATCATGCCGTTTTACAACCCCTGGCAAAAAGTTTGCTATACTTATTGCAGATTCGCTGGTGTGCGATATTAGTTCATTTTTTAAAAATAAACATACACAGTTAAATGGTTCAAAAATTAATATATGTTTGTTTGGATGATTTGCATTGCACAAAAAAATTTAAATGATATTCTAAACAAATAACGCTGAAAAAAATTATAGCTAACCCTCCCCCTTGGTTGGAAAAATGTTTGCGATAATGAAATACATGGAAAAAAAGTTTGCAATAATTTGTTGCAGATGAATTTAATATTGGATTGCACCACCCTTGGCTTTTATTCATGTTTTGATACACTTAGGCATTAAGTCAATACGATCTTTTATGTAACAGTCTTCAAGTTCAGACCAACTGGACTTTAATGAAGCCAGCAATTCTTGTTTGTTTGTTGGGTGTTTTTCCTTGACGAATGTCGTCAATTTGTGCCGACAATTGTCAATTGGATTTGTATTGGGGCTGTTGGCTGGCCTTTCAAGTTGGGTTGTTTGAATGGTAGCAAAATGCGCCATCATATTTTTGGAACGATGGCAAGATACGATGTCATCTTGGAAGATGCACTGATCATCTCCAAAATGATCTTCAACTGTTGGAAGAAGGAGGGCATCAGTAATATTAAGGTATGCTTCATTATGTTGTTTTCATTATGCACAGTTTGCCTTTTCCTTTAAAAGAAATACAACCCCAAACCGTGAGTCCTTGTGGAAAGTTTTCTTTGCTGACTGGGCAGTCATCATTAAATTTTTCGTTTGAACACCTCCAGAGAAATTTCTAGCGTTGTCACCACTTGAAAAACAAATCCGGCTTTCGTCAGAAGAAATAATTTTCCTCCAATCTTCAATTGTCCACTTCTTGTAAGTTCTTGCCCATTTCAAACGTGCCTGTCGGTGTTTCTAAGTTAGACACAGCTTTGTCTTCGCTTTCCTCAAATGAAACCAAGTTCATGTAGCCGATTTCGGCCGGTTCTGTCACAAACTCAAACATGAGATGTCTTCTTCCACTCGTTGTTTATCTCTTTCAATGTGTTTTTTCTCATTTTCTTGCAGATTTCTTTTACAGTTCTATTCTGGCGTTTGCTGGATTTCTTCGGTCTTCCTGATATTGGGTTGGTCTGGACATGGCCTGTTGCTCGAAAATTTTTCCATGTAATCGAAACAGTAGATTGATCACATCCCAACAAGTTTGCAACTTCAGTTTGAGCCTTTTCCATCATATAGCATTTTCAGCTGTTGAAGCAGTTCTTTAACGGGTCCCATTTTATGGTCACAAATTTTATTTTTTATGAAATATTTTTGTGAACTATTGGCTTCATAAGCGTTAGGTTATCAACTAAAAATTAATGGTATAATCCTTTATACTTACACCGCTGTAGAAAATATTGGCACTAAATTATTGCAAACTTTTTCCCATCTGATTTGCTTATCGCAAATATTTTTCTAGATGTGTTGGTTTTAATTTTTTATTCAGTGTAATTATCTTTTCAGAACACCATCTAACTTTTGTGTAATGTAAATCATCCAAATAAACATATATTAATTTTTGTACCATTTGTGTATCCTTATTTTTAAAAAATCAACTAACATCGCACGGCAGCGAATCTGCAGTAACTATCACAAATTTTTGCCAGGGGTTATAGTATTTTGTGATTCCCCCAGAGTTATGGATTACATCAAAAATACGTTCTGGCACGGACTCAATCAATCTCAGTAAAGTTTCACATGAAACTTGACTCCCACTCAGTGCAAATTGTTGATTTCAGTTCATCAGTCGTTTGAAACTGCCACCCATCTTTATAAACATCTCTTGCCAGTAAACCCCAAAGGTTTTCAATGGGATTCAAGTCCAGTGATCTTGTGGGCCATGGAAGAAGCTTAATATTTTTCTTAATAGTGACGATGGGCCGATGTCTGGAACAGATTTTATTATAAATATAATCAAGTTGGAGGTGTGGCAGGATGCATTATCTTGTTGAAAACAAAACTCAGACCCTCCTAGAATTTCACCATAGGCCTGAAGTTGCTAGTCTATCATCTTTTGATACTCCACTGATGTCATGCGTCTATTGATAACAACACAGTCCGTTTTTCAGAGAGCAGAAAATCCACATCAAACCATGACTGCACCTCCTCCCATTTGGCAGCTCATCTTCACTACAAGGAATGCCATCAGGCCTGTCGAGATTAAACTTCTCATTAGAAAAAATTACAGTGCCATTCATGGCTCCACAACATGGTTTTTGTAGGCAAAGGAGAGACATTGTTTGTGTCTTGGTTAGTGATGTGCGATACCAATGAATCATCGATACTTCCGGTATCGAGTACTTTAATAAAATACTCGATACCAATATCGAGTACTCAATGAGAAAGTATCGATAGTATCGAGTAAAAATGAGTGTTTATTTAAATGGTAAAATGCATTTTTGAGAGGACGTCGAACCGATACTGGAGCACGTGGAGGCTAACATCACTCATTACTATTAGACCTAATTACTATTACTAGGAAGCTATCATCACGTGTCCGAACCATTAGCTTTTTTTTTTTTTTTATCTCCTGTGCGCCCATAGAGCGAGGCGTGAGCTCGACAGCTCGACCTTGTTAGGAGAAATAAAAATAAACACTTCGAAAGATACTCAATCAGTAAGCAGCCACTGGAATTAAAGTGTTAATATATTCAACAGATTCTGAATTAACGCTGAAAATCGCACATCTTCATTAGGTGCCTCATAGGTTTTTTCAGTATCGAGTATCGACATGCAGACTATCGATACTTGAGTCATATTATAATATACAATACTTGAGTACTCAATACCGGCAAGTATCGATACTTTTTGGTATCGGTATCGGCACAACACTAGCCTTGGTGTTAAGGGTGGTGCGCTCTCTCTCTCTCTCTCTCTCTCTCTCTCTCTCTCTCTCTCTCTCTCTCTCTCTCTCTCTCTCTCTCTCTCTCTCTCTCTCTCTACAATATCGTATGTTCTATGAAGTACTCAAAACTTTTGTCATGGTGCTCGTGGGACAGGAGATCTTCATGGTGGATTTTATTTTCGCTGCTGACATATTCTCCCTGGTATTTAGTTTATTTCAGACTAAGTTGATACTCATTCCGTACTTTAATTCAGACTAAGTTGATAGTTATACTATCAAATTTCACAATTACTCTATATAAAGTTGAGGATAAAATTAAAGTCGTAAGCCTACCGATTCGGATATTTTAAGCTCAGAAAATGGGCTGAATTTAAAAATCCGAAATTATGTGTTTCGTCTTATATAATTTTTCCTTATTTCATTATAAAAAATATCACCTAAGATGGCACGATTTTTAATATTTTAATTTGTTACAATTACTATATTTTTATAACAATATCTTGTATTTTTGGTGAAAAATATTTTATTGAATTTTCAATAGTGGATTTTGATAAATTATTTTATTTAATAAAGATTAATTGGTTTTAGATAAAATATTTAATGGAATTGTTTGCATTTCATTTGTTCTCCTGATTCTTGAAATAATTAACAATAAATTAATTCCCCCTGAGGAAAGTAGCAGAGTTCGTCTATTTTTTATCTTTTTAATCCTAACTTTTTAACCCTGATTTTTAAAAAAATCAAAAATTAATTTTCTTGAATGTAATATTTAGAAAATAGAAATGAGCTCTACCTTCTTTTGTTTAGCATCTTTTTCATTCGAATGATATATCACATGTAATATGTTGCCTTTTGAAAACGTTAATAGTTCTAAAGACCAGGAAACCGGTACCCCTACGTTTCTGACCCCACTGGAAGAATTTGGTCCAAACCTCATAATAATGTAGATTTCTTTTCTAGTTTTCATTAATAATCTAAACATACTAAATGTGGCATAGAATAAAATCCCTCATTATCCATTCTTAAGGGATTCTTTAATGGAGATATTGCCTAGAGAATCTGCATTCCAAATTCACCCCTTTAAATAAGTTTATACCATATCAACCAAATCGTCCCTTATAAATTTCATCCCCGTAACTTCGACCCCACTGAGTCAATCGAAAATACAATAAACTAAATAGTGAAGTAGCGCATGCCCATTGTAATCTACATTCAAATTTTAACCATCTATATCAAAAATGTAGAAAATATTAAAGGGACAGACTGACAGTAAAAAGAGTAAATAGCTTTATTCTTTCACTACATAAACAAATTTGAGCTATTTCTTTATCCTTCCTTTTGAAATTATTTTTTATTATTGTTTTTATTTTGGAGTTGAAATTTATTTTTTTATTTTTTATTATTTTAATAGTGCCATTTCCCCCCTAGTTTTCTATTTGTTTTTTCTCCTGTGCCACTTTACCGAACTGGAAAACGAACCCGTTCACTAGTTCACGCGAAAACTGCAACTATTACCGTTTGCCTATTATAAACAATACTGAAACTTTTCTCATTTATTTATCCTTCATCTTTCTCATTCATTTCATCAGTCTCGTGAGTGAACTCAAGTGTTATAAATAAATAAGTTATTTCGATAAAGACAAGTTTAACAACAGATTCAAGAAATACTCGATACTGTGAGTATCGATACCTTAAAGTACTCGATAGTATCGGCATCGGTATCGGCACATCACTAATACCAATCATGTCCTCTGGCTAATACATTGGCAACATCAATTTTGAACGACCAATCGTTGCAGCAATTTGGCACTGCGATTTCCCACTACCATGAAGTGTCCAAATTTGTCGGATTTCAGATTTGCCGAGTGTGTGCCCTTAGGCATTGTCTATAAACGCTGTATGTTCTTCTGATTGTACTGCAGCACTTCTGAAGTTCGATTAGTTTTGCCAGTTCATTTATATGCAAAAAGTGGTAGGACAGTTCCATATTTTTCAGGGTGGTCTTTTACTTTTGCACATGTTTTTTGTGGGTTTTTTTTTTTGCATAATTTATTCCAGAATTATTTTTACTTCATCCAAAGTTGTAGTTTTGTTTGACATTTTTGTTCATTACAGATATAAAAATTGTCAGAAATAATGATGCGTCTGTTTTTTCTTTAGCACAAAAAAAACAGCCTGGTCTTATGGTTTTGAGTAGCACTGTAATAAATGATCCTAATGTACATCATCATTTCGCACAGTACCGTAATTTTCGGTATATAATAAACACCCGTGTATAATACGCATCTAAGTTTTTACGACATTTTCGAAAAATTTCCGTATAAAATACGCACCTGTGTATTATACGCAATTTATATACCAATTCAGCAACAGGGAATGCTCCGCCATATTTGTTCAAATGCACAGTGCATTATGGTTGTGTGGTTTTTACAGCTTTTGCATTTGCTTTAACGCAATTTTCAAAATCTTTAACGCAGTTTTCATTGGAATTATTATAAATTTTAGAAAACTTGACAATTTTTTGGGGTAAAATTTATTTAATTTGTACTGCTCTTTGAAATATTTTAACGTCGATTAAATGAGTTAACAGCATAAACTTTTTATAGAACTAATAATGTAAAAGTTTAATGAATTTACAATGTTTATACAAGTACCGGACTCCACAGTATGTATACAAAAATTACAATTTATTGTAAAATATTAAAAAAATAAAGAAATGCTGTTAAAAACGTAAGTTACTGTAAATATGTAGAATTTTTAATGAATTTATAAAACGTTTTTTTGTTATTATCATGCACCGTAATTATTCAAGATAATGATGACTGGCAAGAATAAGCATATATAATTACAATTCTTACTTACAATTTACTGTAAAAAATATGACAGCAAAAAAAAAAAAGAAGATTATACGTAATTTAAATCTTAAAAATGTGGCTAAGTTATTTCATTGTATAAAAATTTGGTATGACTGTAAAAAAATGTACAAAAAATGATTTTTTTATTTACTGTATAAGAAATTATTTATGCGGTTATACACCAAATCCGTTTATGCTGTTTACTCATTTAAACGACGCTAAAATCATTTTAAAAAGCAGTAAAGAATAAATAAATCTTACCCCAAAAAAGTGTTAAATTTTTTAAACCATAGGAATTCCAATGAAACTTGCGTTAATTCCAATGAAAACTGCGCTAAATATTTTGGAAACTACGTTAAATATTTTGAAAACTGCGTTAATTATTTTGAAAATTGCGTTAAAGCAAATGCAAAAAGGTGTAAAAGCTTTAGGCTTTTTATATTTCCATAAAATGAAGAAAAGTGAATTTTTCAAAATTAATTATCAAAACAACATTTATTCATTACATATAAAATTACATTATATCGGAAATAAATTTATTTAAAATCCTTCAAAATCGGAAACGTCTGTTTGAACAAAATCCTTTAAAATCCTTTCATCATTTCAGTAAGCAGTTCGTTGTTAGGCCTAATTACCGTTTTTTATTGAATCATCTATAAAAGGGGTAATTCCTGCTTTCACAAAAACATTTCCATGTTGTATTTTCTTGAATTGTCTGCCATGCAAAATATATCAATTTGAAAGAAAATTCAAACATTTTATCTTGACATCTTTATAAAGATCGTTTAGTAGCAAACATCAATAAAGATGCAGAATAGCGTCCCCTAAAATTCCTTGACTGATATGATTAAGACTAGTATCATTCATGTATCGCATTTATGACTGTTACCTCTAGTTAATGGTTGAGTGATTTACCTTAAACTTTTTGAACTTGATTGTTACAGATTTCACGCGAAATAATAGTTGCTAAACCATGTGCTCATAGGCATCTCAGCTTAGTGGCCATAAATTAATTCATTGAATTAATAATAATTCGATAAAACCAAGACAAGTTTTAAATTTTAATAAGCAAACGATATTTTCAATCGCTGTTACAAAAACCTGTGCTATTTGTTTCCCTTTCCACTAAGATTCCGGATTTTCCCAGCATCTTAAGATGGTTGCCAAGCTGAGATGCCTATGAGCACATGGTTTAGCAACTATTATTTTGTGTGAAATTTGTAATAAAGTTCAAAAAGTAAGGCAAATTTGTCCTGTTTTATCAGATTATTATATGCAATTTTAGGAAATTAAGAAAAAAAGCGAAAAAGTAATGTTTATTCTGTGTCCGCACAGTCCGCTCGCCAAATCGCCAGTGGCGACAGTTCAACTAATCTGACGAATAAACAATCACATTTGGCGAACATACTTGACTAATTCTATTTATATGGAAAATTTTTATTTTCAATCTCTAAAATGCGATTATCATGTGATTAAATTTCTTTTAAATTTTAAATGCTTCATAATTATTTTTTTTATTTTAAATTTGGCTAAAATCATGAGATTTGGCTTAAAGAAAATCTCGATTGGCTAAACCATTGGCGATAAAAATTTCAAGTACTGCGCAGCCACTGTATATTTAATATTGGATAAAATTTCGTTTGAAATGTCTTTTGGCCACCCCCCCCCCCCATCATATTTTCCCTTTTTTATTAAAAAAAAAAAAACAAAAAAAAAACTGAATATTATATGCAATTTTTTAGAATAAGCAGTAATGATTTTTTAAACTTTTATTTTGCATAATACGCATATTATATCCTGAAAATTATGGTAATTAATTATTTTCTCATAAAGTTCACAAGTGAATTTGCTATTGTACATGAATACCTTGTCTTTGGGCTGCAGGTTTAGTAGCAATCATACAGCGTAATATTATAAACTGATTATCTAATTCACGGAATTGTACAAAACTTGGAATCAAACCCAAAAATAAAGAAATTAAGATTAATGTTAACTATGTGCACATCGCTCGATGACTGATCATGCGACCAAGATAAATGAATTTGCTTTTTAAAGACTGATACAGTGGAACCTGCTTATTACGAACTCGGTTAATACGAAATCCCGCTTAATACAAAATTATTTTTGGTCCTGGTCCCGTTTGTTTACTTTCCTTGAAAAATTACCCCCTTATTACGAACTGTTTTTTTCGAAAAACCTGGTTAATACGAAAAAAAATTTCAAAATAAATGAACATTTCTTACTAAAAAACGATTTTAAAAGTCAACTATGATTGGATAAACAGTTTAGTGCAACAAATACATTTACAGATATGCGCAACTTTCATTGTGTAGCGATGTGTCTGCAGTGATCTGGTTTTTAACCCTTTTTTTTATACAACACAAGTGTTGCCAACTTGGTGGATTTTCTGCTACATTAGCGGATTTAACACTGAAATTATGCAAAAATCAAACTTTTTTTTTTTATTATTTTTTTTTTTTTTTTTTTTTTTAACCTGACCACCTCACACTTGCAGCCCTTGGATCAGGGCATTATCTGTTCTTTCAAATCCGAATTTCGACAAAAACTAGTTTTAGATATGATAGCGGCTTGTGAAAAGAAAACGGAGTTCAGAAAATGGAGCGTTTTAGATGCCATTTTAAATGCTGTCGCTGCGTGGTGCAAGATACCTGCGGCACCAATTCAAAATTGTTTTCGCAAAGCAGGATTTTCAAACGGCCTTAATGAGGATTTTGATAACGAACCGGACTTTGAAGGTTTTGATGAATGGACGATTCTTAAAAGCCAAGCCTTGTACATCTCGTTTGAGGATTTTGTCAATGTCGACAATGATGTTGTAACTTCTGAGCCGTTAGACGACCAGGAAATAATAGCCCAAGGAATAGTGGACGATGAAGCAGAGAGCAGCGATGACGAAGTCTGCAACATGCAAGAGAGAGTTTCTTCTAATAAGGTAAAGGAAGCTTTAGATACCATAAACAATTTTCTAATGACGGAAGAAGATATCAATGACAATGAATTTAATGCTTACTTTTCTTTGAAAGAAAAAATTGATAAGCGCTTACAGAAACGATTTAAACAATCGCATATGGAGAACTATTTTCCTAAATTGTAATATTTTGACGAATAAATAAAGTTATATAGAGTAAAAACATTTACGCAAATAAAAGCAGTTCATTTATAGAAAATATACATGACTTATGACTTGTTTCTATAGTTCCTGGATAATACGAAACCCGGATAAAGCGAAAAAAAATTGTTGGCCCCCAACGAGTTCGTATTATCCGAGTTATACTGTATATACCCCATTTTCACAGTAGATGGCTAAGCAATGATATTCACTTGGTCGCATGGTTAGTCATTGCGCAATGTGCAGATAGTTAACATTAACTGAAATGAATAATACATGTACCTGTTTAGTGAGAACTTAACGTGAATATTTTATATTCTGTTTTATTCATACCTTAAACTTCGTTATTTTTGTCAGCATGATTAGTGCGTATGGCATCAAAATAACAAAAAAATAATAGCGAAACCTTAATAGCACTTAATAAAATAGCAAAACAATATCAGTGAAGCCTGAATAGCAAAGCTAATATTGCGAAACAATAACAGAGAATAAATAATTTTATATTAAGAATTATCAGTTCGTTATTTATAAAAATTTGTTTCTTTAAATCCACTTATATTGAATTGTTGCACTTGACTTGAACCGAGGCTCCAGTAAACTTTGTAAAGGTTTTGACTATAAAGTAGCGTTCAGAAGTAGCAACACTCTTAGGAATAAATTTTGCAAGATGAAGACATAATCCCGATTGAAAATAAAGCAGGTGCCACGTGCCAAGAGTACTACTAAAAATGCCAAATGGGGTGTCACATCCTTCGTGGACCATATCCTAAAAGGACCTTACATTCGACTGTTGGGAGTTGAAGCATCAGTTGCTGGAGCGCTTCCCGGTTTTAATTCATTAAAACGAACCGTACAATGTAAACAGCAAATTTAAGTCGTGCATCTACAAATCCAATTGGGTGCAGAACATCTAATCATTTGGAAATTTATTGATGCTTTGAAGAAAGAATTTCAAATAAACCACATGCTGCTGGCACTCTTCCACAAACAAAGTCAGTACTACTGTGGTAGCAAAGCGGACCAAGAACCAAATCACTCACTATAACCGTCATGTTTTGAACTATCTTAATGCTTTAGCCAATAATATTAATTTAAATGTTTGAATTTATGTATAATGATTACAGGGTTCGCGCTTACTCACAAGTTACGTGTCAAATAGACATTTTTGCTAAACATTGACTCGTGATTTTTTGATCAGCGAGTCAAAATTGACTTGGTAAATTTGAATATCATCAGCCCATATCTTTCTCATCACATTTTAAACTCACTTCATTTTGTCACATGTGGTCTTGTTTACATTTCTAATTAAATATGGCAGCAATTATAGAGATTTGTGGATGTAAAAATATGGAAGTTAGAAAGAATCTAAATTTTGACTCGCATCTTCTGAAATTTGATTCGCAGTTTTCAAGGTTGGGAGTCAAATTGACTCGTAGATATTTTGTCCTAGCGCGAACCCTTATGATTAGTTTCGTAATCAAAATTATTACATATATTTTTTCACCTTACATTTTGCTGCAATACAATTTGTCTCTCTTAAACATTTCAAACATTAAATTCATAAAGAAAAGAATGTTTTATTTTTTACAAAAGATTCATTACATGTAACAGTTGGTAGGAGTATTTATAACCCGAAGATATAATCGATAGAGCATGCGTAGAGCTGAAGCAAAGTCCCCAATGCGAGGATGATTCGTCCCTAGGACATGTTTTCAAAATTCGCTATTTTTAGTTTTCAATATTTTTACTACGCTATTTTGGTTCTGCTATTTTAGTTTCGCTCTTTTGAATCACTATTTTAGTTTTGCTATTTATTTTTCGCTATTTTGACGTTTGCTATGTTAACTTTCACTATTTTGACATAGAATCTGATTAGTGTTCTGTCTTTCAATACCCTATTGACCCAGTCTAGAATTAAGATAAAATGACTAAAATGGAGTACAGATTAAATATAGTGGTACCTCGGCTAACAAATTTTAATTCGTTCTATGAATATTTATTAGCTGACTCATGATTTTTCATGAGATCCATTCCGAAGAAGTATACTATAGAAGGTCATTCACTCTTTAAGGCAACAATTTTATTTTTTGAATTTTAATCTAATAACCCATATTGATTCTTCCTGTCATGTTCTATCTGATTCCCCTGGTTCCTGACATCGGTATTGCCAGGATACAAGGCTGTTTCGGAGGGCTACGAGGCCCATTTGTCCAAAATTCCTCTTACGCAGCTTTCCAAAGGCCAGTCAAGAGTTCTGCCCCGTCGCTTCCCGAGGGCTCTCTTGAACATCCTGAAAGTGCAGAAATCCATTGGGGCAGCATCAGGTGATTTCGTAGGGTTGTGGTCAAAGGGAACCGGCGTTATCTCGGTCTCCTGTTACAGCTGAGCCAAGAAATCTGCCATCCATCTGCCTTGCCTTGATGGAACGCCACATTTCGACACTCTTTTCCGTACAATCACAGGATTTATTCTCAGAACACTGGAATATTTCTAGTTTCTAAGCAATACTTTTTTGTGCGGGGGCATTTTCAACGGAGACCAATTTTCATACTCTTCGAATGTCGTCCGCGGTCCTCACTTTCTTGGGATGCGCTTTCAGACCCGGTATTGACCCATTCTTTCTGTGGTTCGAGCTTTACCATGGGAATTAAATATATTGACGACCCGTTTCTTAGAAATGGCAAGATATCTTTGTTTACAACGTTGTACTATTTGACTGTACGAGGGAAGGGCAGTGACGTACCCTTCTAATCAACGGCCCACTTTCGGTGGCATAGTTACATGAAAACAAAATAATAATCCCATCGACACATGCTTTTGTACTAGACATTTCATACACATAATTCCCGTTCACACAGATAAATTTGCATGCACATAAAAGTGATTTTAATATTGTTTAGGGAGGCTGTAGCTTGGTGGGCTTTCACTAAAACACACAACTTCTGTGAAGTTAAGCAACATCAGGCACGGCTAGTCACTGGATGGGCGACCACCAGTGACACATAATCTCCCCCCCCCTCCCCCCCAGGCTGCCGTGACCATCGTACAGCAGTCGTCAATCCAGATCCATCCAGGGAGTCAACTCTTCGGCCTCTGGCCCTACAGGCCCTGGATGGACGTATTTGATCCCAAATAAATAAAAATGAAAAAAAATAAAATAACGTGTGAATGACCTTCTGCCGTGTGGTATAGAGGATATGTGCGCATATTTATTTTGCATATACCTTTCAGTATTGCAAACATGATAAATATGTTTATTAGAGTGCTTTTTTTCATAACACTGCGGAAGTGGCAAGCGGTCTCAGGGACCACATCACTATATTTTCATGAATATCATCTTATGAATTTAAAACAAATAGATGACCAGTTCTGTATTCTTCTGTTTTGGACCCTTCTACAAGTCTGTGTGCCTGAATCCGTTATTGTGTGCATTTTGTCACATATATACGATCACCAACTTCGTTACTATAGTTAATCCAGGGAGAGTTGGAGTGGGCGGAGCCCAGGAAGTTCTGAACTGGCCAATCAGAGAAAGGTTTGATCATGCGATTGATCATTCCTGGTTTACAGGTCTTAACTGAAGCGTTTTATAATATTTTACTTTTTAGTGAAACTACGTTATACTGCAATTTAAATTAAAAAAAATAAGAGTACACTTACATGTTCTTATTTCGTCATGTAACATAAATTATATATGTTTAATTTTATTTTTTTATTTTTATTTTGTTTATGTCATGCATTTTATTTTAATTTTTTATTTTATTTAAAATTGCAAGCAATTGAAGCAATTAAATTGAAGTCAATATATCATTAATTTTTTATTTTTTAAGAAATAACTTTCACTTCTTTTGCTATTTCTTTTAATGAATTAGAATTAAAAATGAATTGCAATTAAATATTTATTTACTACAAATGTTTTAATAAAAATTTAAAAACAAAAGTTCTGTCCTCTTTCTTTTATTTGCTGGCCATTAAAATGGCCTTTTAATGAATTAGTCTTGACAAAGACTATTTTTTAAAAAAATCCAAACTAGGGAGATTGCGGGAGAACGTTAATGTCCTTCCATTCTTCATCGATGCTACTACTCTCGCCATTCACATGGATTATTAACAATCGGTTTCCCAATATTTGTTCTATCCGAATAACGAGTTCAGCTGCCTTTTTCCAAATTCATCCGAGTTTTTAACTTGTGACTCTCTTACCCTCTTTTTCCCAGGCGTCGAAAAACGCGAAGGGTTTGGCGCGCTTGCTTTTGCGTCTCCAAATTAGGCCTAGTTACATCCTGAATGATTCTTCGAACGGATGTCGCCGATACTTGTGTTGCTTTAGATGTTTCTTCTATTGAAGCAGAAGTTGCTTTAGATCCTTATCTTTGAAATAGGAAAATACATTCCACACAATCTCCCTAGCTTGGCTATGAAGAGTTCGTCTTCGAATTCCAACGGTATTAGGTGTTGTAGATGAAGTAGCCATTATGATTGCTGGTCACTGCACGTTGTGAACGGATTGACGCCCCCATAGATAATGAAGAAACCCCATAATTCCTTGCGCGTCGATTGCCTGACATGATTAATCGATATCAACACTAAGCCACGCCTACTCCAACTTTCCCTGGATGAACTAGAAAAGGTTTTGATGAAAAAGTCATTTATTTTACTTCGTTTTAATTTTTTATTATCTAAACATTTTCTCCAGTTAATTCCCAATATACTTTTTGTTTATTAATAATTTCTTATTTAAAAACATTTATTGGCTTTCCAGTCGGCTCTTTCATGGCACCACTGCAACCGCGCAGCACTATGTTCTTGCAGAAGTGGGAGTCTGGCTAGAGGGATACGTGCCTGCAATCCTGCAGCTAGCAAACGGTTACCAATAATCTGTCTTGACATTTGCACATTTTTAGATGATCCACCTTGGATATTGAATATCTATTGAATGGTCTTGGAGGTAACTGATACATGACTATTAGACCATTTTTAGAGACTGTGTTTTATATGGTAGATTACATCAAGTTATCATAAAATAAGGGTTGACAGTTTTAGGTAAACAGAACCAACTCAAGAAATTAAATAAAATCTCAAATGGTTTTCAGTAATTCTACAATTTTCTGCTGTAGATGAAGCTCCCGTTGTTCAAATGTTTCTGATGTCTGGATAACTTTTTTCTTCTCTGACCAATATTCATTCATTTCTTTGTGAATTTTGTGAATAGAGATAATTTTTGTGGTCACATAAAATTTTGTTTAAAATAAAATGGAAGGTATCAATAATCACATAACATTCCCCTCCCCCTCCTCACATATGATTGGGAGAGACACAATGTTTTAGGTCCCTTTGCACGTCACAAAAATTGCAGTGCTGAAGTTTCTATCAGTTTGTGTATTATATAACCAAACAGAATAGTTTGAATGCATTCTGCATGTAAAACAGGCTAGCAAAATCTAGGTAGAGTAATTCGAATACTTTTTTTTTGGTGACGAGATTTCTGGCAGGTTCTCATGTCAAGGCGTTATTGTTGATTTCATTTGGAGCAAATTTTCAATGTTCCAAAGTATTGTTCCTAATAAAATGTTAAGTGGAATCCAAAAATTTTGATTGATATACAAGAGTCGGCACCATTAATTCTGAGGCATGTGTGAATACATTAACCAAACTCAAGACGCGCTTCCAGCGACTTGGATGCCATAAGAACCCAGCTATTTGTTTGATTCAATATGATAACGCTCACCCTCACACTTGTTTGGGACGTCGGAATACATGAAACGAGGTTGGACAGTTTACCCCATCCACCCTACAACCCTGACCTAGTGCCCTCAGACTTTCACTTGTTTGGGCCATTGAAGAATGCCATTCGTGGAAAACATTTTGAGGATAACAAGGAGGCGATTCGTATAGTGAAGACATGGCTGCGTGAATAGAACAAGGAATGGTACCGATAGGGCATACACGCCCTTGTGTCTCGCTGGAGGAAGGCCATAGAACGGGACGGAGTTTGTGGAAAAATAGGGAGTGCAGAAGAAACATCATTCCTTCGTGTGTATAAGTTTCATTGTGTTCAATAAATAATTGTTGAAGAAAAAAATTAATGTGCATTACTTTCTGGGCTACCCTCGTGATATACTTCATTACCCTTGATTAATGCTACGATGCTAAAAAAATAGTCTCATTTTTCCGTAAAATTTACTTTTAAATAGCTTGTGACAATGGTTTTTTCTGGCAAATATTCCAAATGTCATTTACTAAGTTGTTTAGATGCCAGTAATATTTTTGGATAATCAACAAAGTATTTTAACATGATTTTAGCAACTACAGCTGAAGTTGAAAAATTCTAAAAAAATACTGTAGGAGTGATCTGCTTGCATTCTTTCATTAAAGGAAAGAAACTACGTGCATTTTAATAAATTTGTATTGCATAGTTTTGATAAGCAAAGCTTAAAGGTAAACTCCACACCCAAAACAACTTTAAAATGAAAGATAAAAGTCTCAATAACAACGTAGTATGTATAAAAATTTTCAGTTCGTACTCAAAATTGATAAAATATATAAAAAACTTTCATTTTTTTTTTTTTTTCCCCCTTCCCCTGCGATAGACACTGACGCCATGGTTCGGCAACTGTTACGTCACAAGTTGCTGAGAAGTGCGAAGGAGTTTCGAATTTGTGACGTCACACATTGGTGGACGCTATCGGTTAGTTGTCAGTTGCGCATCGCAATGGACTATGAATATGAAACAAGACCGATAGTGACGACTGCGATTTTGATAACAGTGACAGCACTATATAAGGGCCGTTAGCAGAATTAAATGCTACTGCAAATTCTGCGATATGCAGCCCTATGCATTAAACCATGAAACGAGATCTTCTGCTTGTCGTGTCGGTGTGTGTACATTAGGGCGGCGTGTGCCTTACACCAGTGATGCCGCTAGGCAAAATCAGCGTGGCGCAGTGCCATGCTGCCCCTTGCCCCGCCACGCTGCCCCCTCAGCACACATACGTTGCCTCTCGGCGCTGCACAAATGCAAGAAACTGAAACTAATAAATGCCAACAATGTGTGTCTTAAATATTCATTGGAGCTTATCATTGTGGCGTGAATGATTTAAAGCCTAAACATTTTAATTAAACTGCTACGTACATTCATTTAAAATATAAACTAACTGCATCAGTTGAGCTGGTAGCCATGACGAGCTGTTTATCGCGTTACTCCTTGTGCTTTTTTATCCTCCACGCTGACAAGTCGAGCCTTTTGTATTCATCTGTGGTCTCTTTACTGTCAAAACAAACTGCTTCCTCTGCAAGAAGAAGTATTCCTCAAACTTTCCATGTTTAAATTACTATTAATAAAATGTTGATGGATAATACAGATCAAGTGTATAAGGTATAAAGTTTAAAAATCTTAATGCAATCATTATTCAAAATTTTATCCTGCAAAAATAGTGCATAAATTGTTGAAAATTATACTTTAAAAACTATTGAGGACTGTACCGCCAGATGTCTTTTCGTGGTATCGCAAAGTAAGGAAGAGATTAGCCTAGAAGAAATTAGAAAGCCCTAACGTGCCCTAATCGCATACAGATTCCGAAATTAGCATTATGCCTTAAAAATATAGATCACTGAAATACCCATGTACTTTTATTAACTTTAAAGCAAAAATTTAGCTGCATTCAGTGTCCCTTTCAGACATTCAGTGCCCCATTGCTTTCGAGCACGCCATGCTGCCCTTTTTTGTAGCCATCACTGTACACAAAAGATAGGCTTACCTCCTCATTCCTTCGGCGTTTAACGAGTGCTGTTGCGGTTGTTGTTCTTGAAGAATGCCAGGCCCGTTTGGAGTTGGAAGAGCATCTACTTCCATCTTATACCTTATACGTGATCTAGTTTCGGCGAATTTCTTGTTTGAATTGATACTGAATTTTAAATGGCGGATGTGTAGACAAAGCAATGCGCTTCAAAATGAGCACACGATGCTATTTGGAGTTGGATACCAGTTCCCTCGCTGTCAAAAACTAATCCACTGTTTTTTAATCGATTCTGATTGTGGAAATCTATGAAACGACTAAAAACGCAATTTCTATCCGACTGTCTATTTACACATCCAAACAGAGAAGAAATTGAAGGCATTCCGACATAAAACAGGTTAGCAAAATCTTACGATATGTAGAATCAATCTAAGCGACTAGAATGTCGGCAACGAAATTCCCCAAGGTTCTCGCGGCAGGACATGACAGCTTGTTCCGCCGTTTTCTGTGGAGAAGGAATGGAAGATCCCATGCAAATTTTAAATTTTCCGAGGCATTTTTCTTAATAAAATATTATGAAAAATTGAAAAATTTTGAATGATATATACTCTATTAACCTGGATTAATGTTATGAATCAAAAAAACTAAAGTAGATTTTTTCCGTGGAGTTTACCTTTAAAACAATTTAACTTTAGTGTTTAATTTGAAATGCACCCTAACTTGGTAGAATTATTTTCAAAATTTGAATGAAGATGCCTCGAAATCTCCCATGACTCTATCTAAATAATTGTCTCTTTAAACCAAGTTTTCTATCAGTGATCTGTAAAATATTTAGCAGTTTAAGAATTATAGGTTGCATTTTAACATTTCTCTTTTATGTTGGAAATAGATAATAGTTTGTAATTTCACTCTTGTACAGATTTGAATTTTTGATGTTTTTCCCTTTTCTGTCTCTCACAGACAAATCCCGATGTACGAAAGGGTGATGATTCCAACTGTGTTGATCGCAGTTTCTCAAGAACAAATGCGGAAGTGAGTATGGAGTATAACTGAAAATGTTTATTGTAATTATCTTGACTCCCAAAAAAAGGCAGAACCTCTAATCCACAAGCAGAATTGAAATACCGGATAAGTATTTTGGGTACGAGTTACCCATCTTCAGCAGAGAAAGACAAAAGTAAGAAGTAAAAAGGAAGAAATATGTTAATACAAGATTATATATATAAATATTAATGAAATAAGTGTGTGTGATATATGTGATAATGTCAAAGTTTGGAAAGCAACTGATCACAGACCTGAATCGAAACACACAAAAGCTTGATAGATTCAAATTGATTTGCATGCAATTAAAATTCATAGAAGCTTCTCTTATTACTGATCCGTAAAAGTCCACAAGAAATAGAGATCGAGTACTCTAAAAAGCTTTCTTAAGCCTTCTTTTGACTCTTGTGATAATTGAAAGCTTATGTAAGATGAAAACACATTCACTATGCATGCATTGGGGTGATCACAGATCTGAATTGCACTGACACAACACATAAAAATTGGATTGATCTATGTATCTTTATTCTTGCACTGACAAGGGGACCGCACGGACATGTCATCACGGATTTTTTTGAAATTTTAGGTCAATCTAGAACATTAATACACCTTCTGTGTAAAAAGATTTGAATCAATGGCCTTTCATTTCGGAGGAAAAAACTAAAAAATTGTTACATTTACTATTGTAGTGCCAGATTAGCCAAGTCGGAAGAAAGGTATTCAACTTAACAGCGGTGGCACGGTGGCTAATGTCAAGCCTCTGCGATTTCCTGGCCCAATTTCGATTCCTGTTTTTTTGTTGTTTTTTTTATCCCCCCGCCATTATTATTTTGTTTGTTTGCACTTTGCATAGTAACATTCACATACATAAGCAGCGTCACAGGTAAAAAACAATATGCAAAATGCGTTGAAGAATGTTTTCATGGACGGTCATTGCCGATTTCAAAACATTTGTGATTGATGGCAACATAGCTGTGATGACAGTGCGATGACGGACTCGTTCCTCTCTCCCCAAACCCATTTCCATAGTAATTGAAATGGGAAAACGGATGTTAATTTAGCGTGTGAAATGATAAAGAAACAATAAAGATCTAGTCGCACTATCGACAGTCTACATACAGCAGGTTGACAAAATGACTGGTGTTATAGACAAATATGTCAAAGTTGAAGTTTGAGGAGTAATCAGATTTCTCCAATCTGAAGGAGTAAATCAAAGCGAAATTCATCGCAGGTTGGTTAAAGTTTATGGACAGAACGTTTTAAGCCGAAAGGAAGATTGTGTATGGTGTAAGAAATTTAAAGAAGGAAGGACGGAACTGTGTGATGATCCAGAGCGCCTTAGAGGCAGACCAAGAACCTCACACACGGCGGAAAATTGGCAGATTGTTGATAGCTTGATCATGGATGATCGAAAAATAAAAGTTCGTGAACTTTCTGCAATGGCAGGTATTCCAAAGAGCACTGTTCACGAAATCATTGAAGACTTAAACTTTCGTAAAGTGTCCTGTCGCTGGGTTCCAAAAATGCTCATAGACGAGCACAAAACAAAGTGAGTGGATGATGCATTGAATCATCTCCTGCCTTATCACACTGAAGGCAATTCCTTTGTGGAAAGCATCATTACGGGAGATGAGACATGGGTCTATGAATTCACCCCAAAGTCAAAAAGAAATTTCATGACATGGAAGCATCCTGGATCACCACCGTCAAAAAAATTCAAAATTGAACAGTCAGTGAAAAAAACAATGGCCACTGTGTTCTGGGATTGCGACGGCTTCTTGCTTTGTGATTTTCTCCCCCGCCCCCCCCCCCCCAAAAAAAAAAACAACCATCAACAGCGATAGATACTGTGAAACACTGGAAAAATTGCAAGAAGCCATTCGTCCAAAGTGACCAGGACGATTATGCGCTGGAGTGAGGTTTTTGCATGATGGCACATGACCTCACACTTCGAACAAGACGAAAGGCTGGCTGAAAGCAAGAGTGGGAAATCCTAGTGCGGCCCCCCCCCCCCCCGGGAGGCGGGGCCTCGCCCCGTCCGATTTCCACCTTTTCGGTCCTCTAAAGAAATTTTTATCTGGCAAACGATTCCCTAACCAAGAAGCATTGCACGCTGAAGTTTGATAACATCTCGTTAATTTGGGAGAAGAAACATACCGTGGAGGAATGTTTAAACTGGTGAAGCGCTGGGACAAATGCTTAAATGTTCACGGTGACTATGTTGAAAAATTAACAAACCTTTGTAGTATACATGACATTTGTGTCTACGTTTGTTTCTTTGAATATGTCCTGGATAATTTGACCTGTACCTTTATTATCGGACCACCCTCGTAGAAATAAAATTTATACTAATAGATAGGAAATCTTTAATTTTTACATTTTTAAAAATGCATAACCGGGATGTTTTACAATTAAAAACCTTCGAATTCAGAAATTAGTGGCTACATCCTCACTTGTACAGAGTGTTTTCCTCTCAAAATATCTTTTAAGTTTTGTAAAAAAATAATATTGGTCACTAATTGGCATTCATGATAATGAATTGATTGGCTACAACATAGCAACTCGTCATCATGGATTGTTTCCCCGCATTAAAGATTTGGTACCCTTGCTGAACTATTAATTCCTCAGTAATATCATAAGTTACCAATCTTGCTAGTCTCTTTTGTTTTATGCATTCAGAAATTAAATTAGGTTTTTGGATGAGATTTTTGGATTTCTTGTACATTTTAAATTAATAGAAACAACACTAATACTCGTTACTAGATGTAATTCCTTGGGCTATGACAAACAAATGACTGAGACTATGTGACTTAGAATGTTTATCTGTGCAGATGTGATGTGCATATGGGTACTAACTTTTTGATTGAGCTTGATAAAGTTATTTAAATATTAAAACCAATATTAAAAAATTCAGTTAAAAACAATCTGTTTTAAATGTCTTACAAAGATCTTGAAATAAAAGATTTTAATTGTGTATTGTTTTTTTTTTTTTCCTCTTCTATTTAAAATTTAAAAACATTTCTTAGTGTATAAAATTTTAAATACAGTAGTACCCGCTTAATACGATTCTGAGGGGATCGTACGAAAATGATGTATTAAAAAGGAAAACTTCTTAGATGGGAAAATCTAAAATATGCAAAACACGTACTATTCAATCATATTTATTTTTCTATACTCTTGTAATTGTTATATACAGGTTGAATCTCGATATAACAAACGTCATTATGAGGTGCATTCAAGTATTAAGGTCTCCTAATTTATTTTTGAAAAACTATTGACCCAAGAAAGCTGAAACTCCCGTGATTTGTCGACAGTCAACCTTTACCCGTAGACATTTTTTCACAATTCTGACGCCATGATTGGTAGGCCGCCGCAAATGCTTCTTTAGGAACCAGTTTTGTCTACTGGAAAACCACTTATGCAAGAACTGAATAAAGCTTCTGCTCATTGAGCGGCTTTTCAGTAGGCAAAACAGACCACTATAGAAGTGTTTGCAGCGGCGATGCAATCGTGGCGTCAGCATTGTGAAAAATGTCTAGGGGTAAAGGTTGACTGTGGACAAATGACGGGTGCTTCAGCTTTTTAGGGTCAATAGTTTTTCAAAAATAAATTAGGAGACCTTAGAACTTGAACACACCTCGCATAACGAAAGTTTCATTATTACGAAAAAATTTTTGGCCCCTGCCATGTGTAACTAAAATAATGCTTATTTTACCTCATTATAAAGAATTTCATTATAACGAATATTTCAGTAGAATGAAAGAATATTTCAATTCCACAGGCAGTTTTATTAGGTTTAGAACGAATTTTTTTTTTTCGTTGTCTGCAGATACAGTACTTTCCTTTACTCATCCGGGCTCTTTAGAAGAAAGACACGGCGGCAAGAAAGAAACTGACGGAGAAAGGCTGTGTATAAGAGAATAGAAAAGTTTTGAATTTTCAGTCGTGAATTCAGCAGAGTTGTGACCAGAGTTGTGATTATGGTGTGTTTTTTTTTTGTGTATGTGTGTGGATTCATTGTGTTGAACTTTGTACCATCAGTTCATACAGTCGTTGCACAGCACTCTGAGAAACATCAGTCAAATCTGTTCTGCAATGGCAACAAAACAAAAATGCTGGCAAATTACTCGTTGTGAAAAATTGCAGATGATCGAGCAAGTAGATGGTGGGGAAAAAAAAAGGAAAAGTTGCTAAAAATTTCGGCATAACTCTTTCAACATTAATACAAGGTGCGTTCAAGTTCTAAGGTCTCCAAATTTTTTTCTGACAAAATACTTAACCCAGAAAGTTGTAACTACTGTTGCTTCTCGACGTAATCACCCTGAAGTCGAACACATTTTTCACAATGACGGCACCATGATTCCATGGCTCCTGAGAACTCTTCTTTAGGGGTATGTTTTTGCCTACTGGTAAATTGCTGAAGCAACGGCAGCTCTGTTGGGTAACGAGCAGCCACGGAGAGTGTCCTTCATGATTGGAAAAAGCCAGAAATCGCTAGGAGCGAGGTCTGGTGAGTATGGAGCATGGGAAACCACCTCAAAGTTATTTTGAAACTGCTGAGTTAGGAGTGCCCGACGAGCAGGGGCATTGTCTCGATGAAAAAGCACCCGTCCAGTCTTGTTTGGTCGTTTCTCATGCAATGCTAAAAGGAATTTTGTTCTCAAAACATTTTCGTATGAATTAACTGTAACAGTTTTACCCTTTGGAACACAATGCGTGAGGATTACGCTTTAGCTGTCCCAAAACATGGCCACCATAACTTTCTCAGCAGAGTCTGTGCCTCGAAATTTTTTCGGTTGCGGTGAATCAGTGTGTTTCCATTGTGAAGATTGGCGTTTCGTTTCGGGGTTAAAAAATGGAATCCATCGTCACAACTGATGAAAAGAAAGCACCATTCATTGCTGCATCACGTGTCAACATCTGGTGAGAAATTGCCTCTCGCGCAGACTTGTGTTCATCTGTCAGCATTCATGGGACCCACCTTGAAGAAACTTTCCGCATTTTCAGCTCATCATGCAAAATGGACTCCACAGAACCCATGGAAATGCCAAGTTTAGAGGCAATATCAAGCACACCTAAGTGACGGTCTTCCATAACTTGTTCCACACGAGCAATCATGGCTTCCATCCAGCTGGTTCGTGGTTGAGGCTGCTTCAATTCATTCTCACATGATTCTCGACCTTCTTTAAACTTTCGCACCCATGAACGCACGTTTTTAACATTCATTACTCCTTCATCGCATATCTCACTCCATTGGCGATGAATTTCGATGGGTGTTTCACCCCACAAGTGCAGAAAACGAATTATTACACGTTGATCTTTTAAACTAAACATTGCCATTTTAAGTATATGAAACATCGTTCGTGGCAACGCGCACGGTATTCACGCCGTTCACGATATAGTGCTGCCATCTATGTTAGTAAAGACGAAATATTTCCCACAAAATTTTAAAAGCATCCGGATCTTTCTAGTTTCACTGCAGAGAAAAAAATTTGGAGACCTTATAACTTGAACGCACCTCGTACAATTTTAAAAGAACGGGACAAAATTGAGACGCTTGCCAAGAAGGAATCAGTTCACAACGTAAGAGAATAAGATGTTGAAAAATCTGTTTTTCAATGGTTTCAAGAAGTAAGATCCAGAAACATTCCAGTAATTCGTCTCCTTGTTCAAGAAAAGGCTTTAACCTTTGCATCTGCCCTTGGGCATGTGGATTTCAAAGCAAGTTCAGGATGGCTTTACACATTTAATGCACGTTATGGTATTTCATCGAAAGCAATTTGTGGAGAAGAAAATTCTGTGTCAGTGGATCAAGTGAACATGTGGAGAACAGGACGCATTAAAGAAAACATAAGACTTTGACACGTGCAACATTTTCAACGCAGACGAAACTGGCATCTTCTACAACTTGCTGCCACATCGTACGATGGCTGTAAAAGGAGAGTGCTGCAAGGGAGGCAAAAAATCAAAGCAAACATTGACACTGCACTGTTGTAACGCATCTGGAACTGAAAAATTGAAACCCCTAATCATCAGAAAATCAGCGAAACCTGGATGTTTCAATAATGTGCGCTCATTGCCTTGTGAATATTGTGCGAATAAACACGCATGGATGACTCTGGACATTTTTGCTGAATGCCTCAATAAACTTGTTGCAAAAATGAAAAGTGAAAAATCGCAAAATCTTGCTGTTACTCAACAATTGGTTCGCTCACAATGCACCACCACAACTAAGAAACGTTTGTGTTGAGTTTTTCCCACCGAATTGTACAGCAGTTTTGCAGCCACTAGATTTGGGTATCATCCGTGCTGTTAAGGTGGTGTATAGAAGTCTATTACTACAACAACATTCCTTTTGATGTGTCATTGCCTTTAATTGATGTGAAGCAGGCTATTGATTTGATTGCTGCATCCTGGTACTTATAGTCGTCGCCACTTAAGTTGAACGACAGGATGACGTTATTTCTAATGCCAGCCAATAGAAGTTAACAGGAAGTAAATCACTTAGCTAGTCCATGAAACGTTCACTTTCGTTTTCGAAACATTTTTTTCGTATTTATATTTAGTTTCTATTTTCGTTTTTTTTTTTTGTTTTTTTTTTTTTAAATACAGGGTGATTATAATTAAAGTTACGATTTCAAAAATATGCATTCCTGGAAAAACAACATGCCACGGACTTAAACAATAAATGTCTCACAAATGAAGTTTCTGAGCACGATATCACTGATACCGATTGAAATACATTCGAAACAATCTGCACTGCCATCTACCAGGAGGAAATTGAAATTCAATGCGTGAATTTAAAAACTACTCGCCAGAATGACCTGATATTTTAGCAGAACAATCGTGAGGCAATGGAATTTTGTTTGGCAAAGGAAAAAAAAATAGTTCCAAAATCTGCCGATAGATGGCGCTGGCAGGGTTCACATTGTCTGGAGATATGCAAATTACTAATACGTGCAGAGCACCAGCTCTTTGCTTGAATGCTTCATCATGACTCTATGAAGGATCGTGCTCTGCTCTGGAAGCTTTTTTATAAGATCAGTGAGTGTGCACTAACAGCTATTAGGAAGTTTCGGATATTAAAATCCATAAAATTGGGTCCAATAACCACAAATGGTCTTCGAAAAATGATTGCTAAATTCGAAGAGACCGGTTCATTTGACGTGAAACGGGGTAGAGGAAGGAAACCAGTTTTGGCTGCGGCAGTGGAAGATGTGGCTACAGCATTACAAGAACAGACTAACAGTGATGCTGGAATCAGCAGTGCATGGGGAATTGGCCGAATGCTGGATATGCCGAGCAGCACGGTGCATAAAGTCCTACGGAACATCTTGCGCTGTTACCCGTACAAGATAAGTCATGTGCAGCAGTTGCTACCTGCTGACCAGGAAGCACGTGAACTTCTTGCTCGGATGGAAGTGGACAATGAATGGCCATGGAACATTCTGTGGTCTGACGAAGCCCACTTCCATTTGCAAGGTTCTGTAAATACGCAAAATTGCAGGATATGGGCGACCGAGAATCCGTTCCAGCTACAGCCATTACCTCTTCACTCTGAAAAGATCACTATATGGTGCGGAATAATGGCACAGTGTATCGTCGGTCCGTTTTTCTTCGAGGAGATCGTACCTGTGGGTCCCGTTACCTGCACCGTTACTGGCAAGCGATATGAAGCACTTTGCGTAACCATGTCCTTCCGGCACTTCAGCAGCATCTGTGTGTGGATCGCACAATATTCATGCAAGATGGCGCTCCTCCGCACATTGCTACTCCTGTGAAGCAGCTGCTGAGTGCTCATTTCGGAGTTGCTAGGATCATAAGCCGCCATTTTCCAACAACGTGGCTGCCACGTTCCCCCGACTTAAACTCGTGTGATTTCTGGCTTTGGGGGTACGTGAATAATGTTGTTAACAGCGGGCAGATTGAGAATCTAGCTGACTTGAAGGCAAGCCTCATATACCACATCCATTGCATCAGTACAGATATCCTCTGATCTGTTGTGGAGCATGCCATTTTGCGCTTCCAGTTAGTAGCGGAACAAGGCAGAGGGCATATCGAACAACTTCTGCCTTAATCATCAGTAAGATGTTTGTTCCATGAAGCTGTTTTTTTGGCATTATCACTGTTGTCGCTGCAAACACGTATTCTTGTCTTTTGCTAATAAATTTTTCGTAAACCCCTGTACTCTATTGTTTTCTTTTGGCTAACAGCATTCCTGTGTTTCACGAATCCATTTTTAGCTTTTCCCCTGACATTACCCTACCAGCGCCATCTATCGGCAGATTTTGGAACTATTTTTTTTCTTTCGCCAAACAAAATTCCATTGCCTCACGATTGTTCTGCTAAACTATCAGGCCATTCTGACGAGTAGTTTTCAAATTATCGATTTTTGAAATCGTAACTTTAATTATAATCACTTTGTAGATAAATGAAATTAATAAATTAAAAAATGACACAGAATAGTCGACTCGAATGCAATTTGTTTTATATTATGACTTTCCACATTTCAACGATATCTCCGCCTTTACTATAGTAGAACAAGTGCGTCATGGGTAAATCCAGATAAAGCATATTGATGAAGGCTTACTGTGCTCGTGAAAAAGATCGTTCAACTTGTGTATAGTGAAGAAAGAACCAATATTGAAATGTTGGAAAAAAAGCTGCATTTTGAATTATTATGCAGATACTGACCACGCTGTATTAGACAATAATTTTGCTGAGTAATCCTGAAACACAATCTTTATGGAAATCAATTCAAGAAGCTGGACACACTGATGAAGCTGTCAATTTTATGGAATACATCAATGTTGATCAGGACTGACTTAAGTGCAGTGAAGTCACTGATGCTGATATTATTGCAGCTGTGTCTAATGCATCCCCCAGAGGAAGATGATGATGTGGAAGAAGTAGACTTACAAAATGAAGCAATTGACCAGCAACGCATTACCACAAAAGAAGCAAGTGAATATTTTTCTAAATTAAAAGAATTTGTAACTAGTTGGGAAAATGTTCCTCAAACTATATTTGAAAACATGCATGCACTAGAAGAGTTCTTGTAAAAAGAAAATACTGAAAATTTTGTTCAATCAAAGATTACAAACTTTTTATAAGCATCTGTATGTATTTTTGTTACCGTAAATCCTCTACTATAATGCAAATTTTTTTGGCCTAAAAAAGCACCTGAATTTGCTGGGTCGTATTATACAAGAGGATAAATATCAGCCCTCCAACGACGACTGCTGTCGGAGGAGGTTTTGTCTGGAGGGGATTTTGTCCTGATGAAATTACCGTATAATATACATTAATTATATTGCATTAATTACATTGCATAATATACATACCGTCCAGTTCATTATACAATAAATTAATTCACTTTTTATTCGAATTTCTCGTCGCCAACATCTAATACAAAAGTAACTCCTCCTAAAGATCGCTACTTCCAAATAGGCCTACTTCAAAACTGCCTCGAACCAAAGCCTACAAGAAAGCTTATGCAGTCAAGTTATGAAAAATGTTAAACTGAATAAAGATTACTTGTTTTTTTTATTAAGAAAATTGATGTACTGTTGTGTTATTTTGTCGATGTGCAAGTGAGAAAGCTTTCCCTATCAATGTAGGGCTATAAACTTCCAAACTGCCTCGACGAAGTTGAGGCAGTTTCTTTTGTCGAAGTTGCTTTCTGTGCTGATGACATTCATACGAATATACCGTGTATTATACATTAATTACATTGCAAATTCAGTGTCCAGTTCATTATACAATAAATTAATTTACTTTTTATTCGAATTTCTCATCGCCAACATCTAATACAAAAATAACTCTCCCAAAGATCGCTACTTCCAAATACAGACCATCAATATTGATGGTCTCTGCTTCCAAACTGCTTCGAACTACTGTCCTGATGAAATTCTCAACGAATATACCGTGTGATATGGATTAATTATACAGCATATACAGTGTCCATTTCAGTATACCATAAATTATTTCACTTTTTATTTGAATTTCTTGTCACCAACATCGAAAATAACTTCTCCCAAAGATCGCTACTTTCAAATAGGCCTAGTTCCAAACTGCTTCGAATCAAAGCCTACAAGAAAGCTTATGCAGTCAATTTATGAAAACTGTTAAAACTGAATAAATGTTTACTTGATTTTTCATTAAGAAATGTTCTGTGTTTTGGTTTTTTTTGTCGATGTGCGAGTGAGAAATGTAGGCCTATAAAAATCCAAACTGCTTCGACGAAGTTCCCTTTTGTGCTGATGATATTCACACGAATTTATCGTGTATTATACATTAATGACATTGCATTGACACTTCCAGTTCATTTTACAATAAATTAATTCACTTTTTATTCGAATTTCTTGTCACCAACAGTTACCGTAATATGAAACTAACTTCTTCCAAAGATCGTTATACATTACTTGCAACTGCCTCGAACAAAAGCCTACAAGAAAGCTTATGCAGTGAACCTGAATAAAGATTACTTGTTTTTTTTTATTAAGAAAATTGATGACGTCGATGTGTGAGTGGGAAAGCTTTCCCTATCAATGTAAGGCAAATGGTTTCCCTATCAATTAAAACTTCCAATGGTTTTAATGGGTCAAATGTCCCAAAAATGAATTTAATTTTGGTGAATTTAAACTTTATACAATTTTGAACAAAGACAAGAAAGTTCACTTAAATGCATTTTTACATTTCTACGATCCAGATTATTTAAAAATAAAGATTTTTTTCTGTATATTTTTGCACATTTTATTTCTCACAAGGAGTCAAAAATGGGGATCGCATTATACAAGAGGATAGCATTTTTGCTGGGTTTTTTTGGGCCGAAAAAGTGGAGTCGCATTATAGTAGAGGATTTACGGTAATTTAAATAAACTACATATTGTACAGTTATTAAACAGGCTGATAAATTAATGTTTTCATTAAAATGAATTAATTTAGGCACCCCCTACAATTTCATTATAACAAGGTTCGACCTGTATATTACAAATTGTAATTACATTTAATCATGCACCTTATCATTATAAACGTAAATATTTGACAGCCTACTTGAAATAAGCATCTAATGAGAGAGTATTTACCTTTAATTTTGGATATGTTTGACGAGCAACGATGGATCAAAAGAATTGGAACAAAAACATGAAGGGGGATGCACAGGTTCAGATATGCATGCATTCTGCCTGAATCACTGAGAGCCACCATGGTGTAAGCAAGCTCAAAGTATGCAGGAGAAGGAGCCTAATATGCAGGACAACGATCATTTTAAATGGGATATATTGTATGGAAAATGTGCTTAAAGTTAAGGGACCGACAAAAGAGTGCATATTTGCGGAAAATCATATTAAACTGGTTCTACTGTATTGTATCGACCTTTTTTTCTTTTTATACAGGGTGTTTCAAAATTATGTACAATAAATTTAGTGACATATTCTTCAGGTCAAAAGAAGACGAAAATGTTCTATAGCACTTTGTCTGGAAACGATTTATTTACGCGATACAGCCAACTAAACCCGTGAATCCAAATGACAGGAATTGTTCAAAGTGCCTGCCCCCAGCTCGCACGCACGCTTCGGCTCGTTGCATGAGCGACCGTCTGATGTCATGGAAGAGTTCGTCGCCAGCATTACGAACTGTTTGGCATGCATTTTCAATTCGTTGTCGCAGATCCATAATGTTAGGAACTTCTGTGCTGTAGACGATCGTTTTCACATGACCCCACAGAAAAAAGTCCAAGGGATTAAGGTCGGG
>JAHWFO010014826.1:1261366-1310358 GCA_023313115.1 Rhysida immarginata
TTTTTTCCTATTTTACCACTTGTGACATTTTTTTCCGGGGCCATTTTTACCTACATTCCTTCACTGCATAAGCTTTCTTGTAGGCTTTGGTTTGAGGCAGTTTGGAAGTAGCGATCTTTGGGAGTGTTTCATGTTGGAGATGAGAAATTCAAATAAAAAGTGAATTAATTTATTGTATAATGAACTGGTCACTGAATATGCTGTATAATTAATCTATAACACACGGTAATTTCGTTGTGAATTTCATCAGGACAGTAGTTCAAAGCAGTTTGGAAGCAGAGACCATCAATATTGATGGTCTCTATTTGGAAGTAGCGATCTTTGGGAGGAGTTATTTTTGTATTAGATGTTGGCGACGAGAAATTCAAATAAAAAGTGAATTAATTTATTGTGTAATGAACTGGACACTATATGCAATGTAATTAATGTATGTTACACGGTAATTTCATCAGGATAAAATCCCCCTCCGGACAAAACCTCCTCCAGCCGCAGTCGTCGTTGCAGGACTGATATTAATCCTTTTGTATAATATGATCCAACAAATTTAGGTGCTTTTTTAGGCCAAAATTATTCGCATTATAGTAGAAGATTTACGGTAATGATTTACTCGACGCCCCCCCCCCCCCAAGAAAAGATAGAATTACTTTACGTTAAACTCAAAGGGCTAGTGGCGTAGAAGGATAGTAATCCTTTATATTACAATCCAAGGGCAACCAAGCTTGGAGAATACAGTGTTGGCTCGAATCTAAGCCGACCCTTAAATTTTCATGGTGTTTTGGAGGGAAAAAAAATTTTTTGTGTGAAAACAAGTTTAGTTATTAAAAAAAAAAATTAATAAAACAAAATCCACAAATAAAACATTCAATAAAACATTTTGTTTTGGAGAAAAAAAAGAAAAAAAAAAAGAATGGTGAATATTACTTATACAAAAATTATAGTATTGTAAATATTTACCAAAAGTATAAAACACAAATATTACAAAAAAAAGCTCATTCAGTTTAATTATTCACTCTAAAGTTGTGACTAAAATTTCATTTGATTCTTCTTTTTTTTTTAAATTCAGATTCCTCTGATTCTTTTCTGAATATTAATACATTTATTATTATTGGAAATGATTTTATTAAACTGAAAGAAATTGAAAAAATATAAAACTTTTTCCAGGAACAGCAGTGCTGCAACATCCGCACTGAGGAAGCCATCTGTATCACTTTCTGATAGTGCTGATCTTCGTTATATACTAAGTGTATTGTACACAACAGTGGAAGTTATGCGAACTCCTCATGAGACTGATACAGATGAAATGAAAAGGATACGTGAAACATTCTGCTTGGAACTTGGTAATTTTTCTTGTCATAGCCTGTCCAGTAAAAGAAAACTAGGGAGTGTCCATTTAAATTCCTAATTTTGATTGTTGACATCATTAAAATAAAAATGAAGAATATCTAAATATTGAGACTGGGAATTTAACTGGATATGCCCAGTTTTTCTTTCTATTTTTTTTTTTTTTCAATTTCAGTATTGAAGAAATACAGTCGAACTCCGTTAATACATTTTTCATGGAACCGATCATTTTCATTGTATTATCAGGGAATGAAATACAGTTCGCTGAAAACCCCAATAGAAATAAGCTTGAGACTGTTGTACATGTATTCTTCACATGTTTGTTTGTTTGTAAATTCAATTATTTATTTCGAAGTCGATCAACAGGGTGTCCACAAATGACTCCCTTATTTTAAGAGTAAATATTTCGGAAACTGAGATCAATAGAAGAATGAAACAAGTGGTTTGTTTATTTTGAAAGCTGTTAAAAGCTGATACGAACATTTCAAAATTAGTTATAAATGTTGCCGGCAGGTGGCACTGTAAGTAGCATACTGAATTTCATTCTTCATTTGAGTCTTATATTTGCTGCAAAAGGTGCACATTTTGAATTGATTGTAATGTGATTGCAATGGCTGCTTGCAAAGGACAATTTATAGCCTCTTTCTCGGACTTTGCACTATGAGTACAGAATGGAGCGCCAATATTTGTAACTATGAGGGTAGCCCATTCTGGGAGTCCAGAAAGTAATGCACCATAGTTTTATTCTGTCCCAACAATGGTACGAATGCGAAACTTGAGATATGCATTCTTTGAAGTTTTCGGTGTGCGCGCACAAAGTTTCCGTTTCTTCCAACACATAGCGTACGTGCAGCAATGGACCAACATGGCGTCTGTAAGTGATGTATGTTACGAGCAGCGTGTCGTTATTGAATTTCTCACTGTGGAGCAAGAAACTGTTGGAAACGTTCACAAAAGTTTATGTGCAGATTGTGGAGCATCAGCAGTTGATAGAAGTACGGCTAGTCGCTGGGCACAGAGGGTGAGGCCATCAGAAAGTAGTTCGGCGGAGCTCCAAGATTTGCCGTGGTTGGGGCGGCCGTCCTTGGCTGTCGCACCTGGCAAGAAGCAGTGTGATAATGCGGTCATTCGTCAGGACCGACGCAGAACGACTAGGCAGTTGGCGCTGGAGCTGTCAATCAATTTGAAACTGGAGATCGTAATAACAGGGTTCGATTGTTTTATTTATTTTGATAAAGAAAGTAATCGGTGTAAGAAACCCAAATAAAGAAAGACCAGATACTGAAAATAAAAATGAAGAGGATGTTTATTGCGATGCATGAAGGCCCATTAAATGGCATTTTAATAAACGTTTTAGGGAGTATACTGTAGAAAATTAGTAGACTGTCCTATATCAAGGGCACATTTTTGATTACCAACTTATAGATTATAGATAAAATGGTTATAATAGATGCATTGTGATTAAAGAAGTTATTATAAATAATGGTTATGGTCTATCTTCCGTTACTGGTTTCCTTTATCTTTGCTTTTTCAGCTGGTATATCATCAAGAACCTCCATAATTGAATTGCTGAAAATATAAATGGACCAAGTCCACTTTCAATAAATTGTAGATAAACACCAATTGTGTACAGTCGTCCCTCCGCAAGTCTGTATTCTACAAGTCAGGAAATCCCACAAGTTGGCAACTTTACCTGAAACGAAAACCAAGATGGCAGACATTGACTTCCGATTGGGACTTTTTTGCCAACAAAAATAAATCTGTGATGGTTATTATGATTAAAATATGCAAAATTAACCAATTTTATGGTTTCCCCTAATGCATACAGCCTGTTTTGAAGGGTTGTGAAAGTTAATTATAGAAATTAAGGCGTGAATTAATATATAAGGGTCGTACAAATGAAAACGAAAATTTGTGTGTGTATGTGTGGGGGGGGGGGGGGGGAGACGTGTAGGATCGTAAGTTTTTATTAACAACAATTGCGAAACCCCACATGCAAATTGAACAATAGGTTGCAAATGTTGCATCACGTGAGAAAGAAAGATAGCTTGCGCTTCGAAGCTCTGCGAGTGATCGCTTCGTCCAAACAACAAAATGGAGTCAACGAAACGGGAACGGAGAGCAGTAATTCGTTTTTTGACATGTGAAGGAGTTTCAGTTTCTGAAATTCATCGTCGTATGCAGAATGTTTATGGAAATGACTGCCTAACCTTCACTCGTGTTTGGGGTTGCGTGATCGCCTCTGATGCCTGAGGACGCGGGTTCAACCCCGGCCGAGGAGGACGAGGATTTTTTCAGGGGGAAAATCCTGAGATCACGCACTTAAGTAAAGCCGTTGGGCCCGTGTAGTCGTTAGCCGGCTGCACGTTAAAGAACCCTTGCGAGGCAAAATTTGCGGCCCCTATAACGCCGTCCCGAAATGACCATGGCAGTTGAAAAGGACGTTAATACCAAACAAACCAAACCAAACCAATCACTCGTGTTTGGGCATGGAGCCGGAGGTATTAGGAGGGACGGACATCATTGCAAGATGATCAACAACCTGGACAAGCAAATGGCACCATTACGGATGATTCCAAAGCCAAAATTGACGCTGTCGTAAAGGAAAACAGAAGAGTGAGAATCGATGTCATGATTGCTAAAACTGGCCTTAGTCATGAAACTGTTCACTCCATTATCAGGAACCATTTGCACTACAGAAAAATCTGTGCAATGGGTCCCGCATCATTTGACATCAGAACAACTTGGAGTTCGAATGGCTATGTTCCTCCAACATTTGACTCGCTATGAACAGGAAGGAGAGAGTTTTCTCGACAGAATCGTTACAGGGGATGAAACTTGGTGCTTTCATTTGCAGCCCGAAAGCAAACATCAAAGTCGTCAATGGAAGCTTGTCACCACCCCCGAAAAAATCAAAAGCAATCGCAAACAGCACGGGGAAGGTGATGTTGACAGTGTTTTTTGATCGCAAAGGCCCGATTTTACTGGACTTTCTTGAAAAAGGCACCACAGTTAACGCAGCACGATATGGGAAACATTGAAGGCACTGCGTGCGGCCATCGAATGCAAGTGTCCTGGACTTCTTACAGACTGAGTGCTTTTTCTCCATGACAACACGCGTCCTCACACCTCGAAAGCAACGGTAGAGCTCATCAAAAAGTTCAACTGGGAAGCAATGCAGCATCCACCTTACAGCCTTGACTTATTCCCATGTGACTTTCACATGTTTGGGGATCTTAAGAAACATTTGAAAGGCCGCAGGTTTCAGTCGGACGAAGTGAAGGAAGAGGTTTTGGAATGGTTACACAAAACCTTCCATAAAGGAATTCTTCCATAAAGGAATTCCACGCCTTGTTACACAGTGGGATAAATGCCTTAACGCATTTGGAGAGTATTTTTAAATTCCTTGTATGCACTTTGGATAAAATAAATAATTTTCATTTCCATTTGTACGACCCTTACTAATCCAGCTTTCTTCGAACTGTTTATTTTCCACGAAATTGGAAATGACAGCTGATTATAGAGACACCCCTTCTCCCCTACATACATAAGCGGTTACATTTTCTTTTAAAAATTAAAATGGTGATACGTTGCCGATTTGTAGAGGGACAACTGTACCAACACCAAATTTTAGGATAAGAGAAATTGTTTTCGGCACACAATGATAATAAATCATCACTTTGTGTAAATCAGGATTACTCATTTTTTTTTTTTTTTTTTTTTTTTTTATAATATAATAACTTTAAGTCACGATGAATGTCAAATATGTGACTTGGTCTAATTGTATTTTCAGCAATCCAATTAATTTTTGATATTCAACTGTATGCCAACATACAATCTACGAGTGTCGGTCATAAAATTCTTATTAGTGCTAAGAAAAAAATAATGCAATGATAACAAAAGTTAGTTGTGAGCTTAGTCCTTCTCTACATATGAGGGGTATGTATGGTTTTTTTAATTATCATCTCGAGAAAATAAAGTTATGTAATTAATGTTTTGTTTCTGGTCTGAAGTACATGTCTGTAGTCCTGGTATACATTGAAATCCCCGTGCCACAGTACCATAGCACACTGCTAGAGCAACCAAAACAAAATGGTATAGCCCATTGATAAAGTGGAGTATCGTGCGGTGATTCGTTTTCTGCATTTGAGGGGGAGTAACGCTGCAATAATCGTTGCTAAATTGGTGGAAGTGTATGGCAACAATGCACCTTCATATGAGACGGTGGTTAGGTGGTCAGACGCCTGCAGTATGGATGAACAACGAAGTGGCAGACCATCTCTCCATGAAGAACCGAGAATTGCAAGAGAAATGGAGGCCCTGGTGCTTAAAATGGAGCCCCCCCCCCCCCATATTCTCCTGACATGGCTCCCAGTGACTTCTTCCTCTTTCCTCAGATGAATAAACCATTGCCCACGTATGATGAGGTGGAACTTTCCTGGACAGCCAAATTGCAGACTTCTACACCCAAGGTCTCTGCCAAGTCATCCGTCGTTGGGAAAAATTGTTGCATTGAAGGGTGAATATGTAGAGAAGGACTATCACCAAGTTTCATGATCGCAGCTTGATTTTTCCAAAGTGATAATTAAAACTTCTATCCTCCATCTAAGGCGGCACATTTTTCCAAATGATAAATGAGCTGGTAGAGACTGCCTTTGAAGAAGCAGCCTTTTTGGCTCTTGAGGAAGAGTTCCACCTCAGTAGTCACATTTTCCTCTTTGAAGCATCTTCCACGAAGTGGTTAATTCAAGTGATGAAAGAGGAAGAAGTCACTGGTCGCGAGGCCTGGATGAGGGAGTATTTTGATCTCAAGTTGCCCGCAAATTTCATGGTATAGCGTGATGAATGGGCTGGTGCATTGACATCTGAAGATTGTTACGAAGGATGTTGCAAACTGATCCATGGCTGATGTGAATGATAATTTACCGGTCTTCGAGCACCAGTTGTGCCACAATTCCTGGTTCTTCACTGAGGGATGATCGTCCAGTTTGGGCTTCATCCTGCAAGCAAATGAATAATAGCACACTGTTCAATTTTGTCAACCGAGTGCACCATTTTGGTTTTGACCCTTTGGCAGAATTGTGTGGAACTATACAGCGATTTTTTTAAAACAAGAACAACTGTTCATGAAAGTACTCGTTTCTAATGACATAATTTGGATGAATAATACAAATGTTATGACCAGCCTTCATATGATCTCTTTATTATCTTGGCATACAGTTGGTTGGTTTTGATTTATTTTTAAGATATTAGTTTTGTTTTTTGTCTTCAAGTTTGACAAGCAACTTTATTTTTTGTGTAATAAATAAAATTTTGATGAATTTGATTAAATTTGAATAAAATGTTTTTGGATTTATTTTTCTTCCTTCCTTTTTTATGTGTGTGAACTGAAGTAACCAAAAATATTTCAGCTCAAGCAACTGATGGAGAGGATTTGCCAGCAATAACTCTCTTGGGAATGGTGACAAAGTTCTGTTTAGGAACAGCACCACATTTTCCAATTAAGAAAATCCTTTTACTTCTGTGGAAGATCATTTTAGTAAGTTCATTAATTAAGAAGGACCACATAACGAGTAATGGTTGTTAATGTCTGTTAATTTTTTGCTCTTAATTTTATAGTTGTCTCTTGGAGGCATGGAACAGCTACGAGCTTTAAAAGCACAATACCGAGAAGAAGTAGGGCTTCCGCCCGTGCAGGAAGATACGATAGAGATTACAAAGACTATGAGGGCAGCATCACCACCTGCTTCAGCCGCTGATTTAATTGAAATGCAACAACAGAAACGAAAACCTCGGCCTTATACACGTGTAAGTTTAGATGTCGAGTTTAACTATTTCGTTAAATATCACTTATACGAAAGGGGTTCAAAAAGGTATGCAAGCGAATTTTTTTTTTTTTTTTTATGTTGCTATTAATGTACGAAATTGATGTTTGGTGGCGCTGATGATATGTTTGTCTGCTATCTACACTGTCATATCACTGAATTATGACCACCCACTTAGTAATGGGAGTAGCAACCCTTCACCGCTATAACTGCTGTTAGGCATCGTGGCATGGACACAAGAAGTATGCGGGTTGTCTCCGATGGTATGGCAATCCATTCCGCTTGAAGTGCTGTCCACAGAGCTTCGAGAGTCATAGGTGGATCAAGGTGCTTCCACAAATGTTCGATCGGATCGATGTCCAGCGAATTAGCAGGCCAAGGGAGCACTCGAAAGTTAGTAGAGTGCTCCTTGAACCAATCCAGAAGGAGACATGCCTTGTGGCAGGGTGCATTGTCCTGCTGGAACACACCATCACATTGGAGGAACATCGTGAGCACCTGGTGCGCTACGATTGACAGATAGCCACAGGCACTCAAATTGCTCTCTAGACGAATCAGTGGACCTAACTGCTCCCAACAGAAGATCCCCAACACATGCACACTACCCCATCAGCCTGTTTCCGGCCCACAATAGCCTCCTGCAGTGTCTTTTCATGGCGTTCAAGACGCACTCGCCATCACCCGTCAATCTTATGGACCAAAAACCTTGACTTGTCAGAGAAGGCAACCTGAGCCCACTCATCTGTGGTCCGATGGTGGTGCTCACGTGCAAAGTCTAGGCATCGTTGACGATGACCCCTGGTCGACATGGGTGCAGCAACCGTGCGTTGACTGTTCAGGCCCATCCGTAGCAGGATGCGTTCGACGGTAGTGTTGGATAAACGTCTGTTGGCAACACTGTTGAATCTGGTTGTCAGTTGGACTGTGGCTCTCCTGTCATCTTTTATGAGTCGTCGTAGGTGCCGCTCACCCTGTTGGTCCATGGCTCGTGACCCTTTACAGTGGTGGTGTTGGGACGCGATTTCTGTCCCTGCTGTCCACTCTTTGTACATTTTCACTACAGCGGACTGTGAACAGTTCACAAATCGTGCCATTTTGGAGATGGTGCCAACCTTGCTGCGAGAGCCTATTATCATCCCTTTTTGGATGTCCGTTAAATCTGGAAGTTTACCCATCTTGAGGCTCGTGCACCTGCCGTTTCATGCACCAGCTTTATAGCTTTCTCAGCCTGTTATGCAAATTTTTCAATGTGTAATCGTTGTTGGGGCGAACCATGTGTGTGCCTTGACGGGTTGCTGGTCATAATTCATTGATATGACAGTGTATGTTGCAAGTTTCAACAACAGACATGCATCCGTTCTCGAGCAATCAGTTCCGTTCGAATTCATAGTAAATCACCCTGTGTTTTTTCTATGAAAGATTCTACATCTTTACCCGGTTCAAATTCGGGCGTGAAGGAAAAGAAATTCGACACTGGTAGTGCTGGTTCATTTGACACTGTTGCTCATTGGATTCGAAAGTTTAAACAGGGTAGTCTGAGCTTATAAGATGGCCCTCGCTCAGGTCGACCAGCAGAAGCAGTGAACCAAGGATGGAGTCCGTGCATAAATTGGTCATGGAAAATCAGTGATAATGTTAAGCCTTTTGTTGGTGTTTCAGTAGGCAGTATTGAGAAAATTTTGCACGACCACTTTCATCTGAAAAAAATTTGTGCAAAACGGGTACCACACAAACTGACCAACGATCAGAAAAGGTTGCGTTTTGAAAAAGGGAGAGAGTTGTTCCATATTTTCCCTCTAAAGCGGGTTTCACAAATTCCTTGCGGCGAGCAGATCTGGGCACGGTGCAGCGTCCGCCTAGAGCGCCGCACCGCAAACAGTTTCACAAATAATTCGAGCCGAGCGATTGAGCGCCGCACGTCGTCTGCAAAGCCTGCGGATGAAGTTCGTCGTGTTGAACCTGGGCAGCCGCGGCGGCAGCAGTAGCTCAGCCATTCAGAAAACCTAAATTACATGTAAATTCTGGGAAGGCAATAGCACGTACAATCACAGACATAGAATTAGAGTTCGGGGCAGTTTGAACTTGTACATTGGCCGACTTCATTTCAGTCCAGAATAGAATAAACACGGCAAGCGGGCGATTAATGGCGGACAAGCAAGGAGATGATGTTGTGATTTGTATGATGTCATAACCACCAACCAATCGGATTGCAGCAGCAGATGCAAACGCTTGCTGTGCCGCATTTTTTCGTGAAACGAGAAGCGTTTGCGGTTATCACCAACTATCTGCCGCCTTTGGAAGCGGATCCACAAGGCTTGCGGCGCCACGGCCGCCGCCGCTAGCTTTTTATTTGTGAAACCTGCTTAAATGGTTCCAAGAGGCTTAAAGACATTGTCACAGGGGACAAGATCTGTTTTACTATTAAACAACCAACCCCTAGTAAAAGAGCAAACTGCGTTTGGGTAGGTGAAGACAATCCTCAACCACAGGTGCTCAGGCCAGATTTTCGATCCCGCAAGCCTTAGTTCAGCGTTTTCTTTAATTTTTTCTGGGCCACTGCTTGTGATCTGTATGCCAGAGGGTCTTACTTACAGGACAGTACTACAGAAAACATTGTGTTGTCTAAGTTAATTAACAAAATCAAACAGCAGCGCCCAATAATTCAAACTAGCAGAACCTTGCTTTTGCATGACAACACGAGTGCCCACGAGACGAAGGCTATTGCTGTTTATCTAAAGCAAGAAAAAATGCAAGTTCTTCCACAACCTCCCTACTCTCCCGACCTAGCACCATGCAACTTTTGGTTGTTCCTTACGATTAAAAGAAAATTTGCTGGAAAGCAGTTTTGTCGGATCCAAGATCTCGCACAAGCAGCAAATTCAGCACTACGGACTATACCAGAAAATGACTACTGCCTGGACTTTAATAAGTGGCTTGAACTCGTAAAATATATTTAAAATTAAATGTAATATAGACATCATAATTTATCACTGTTTATTCATGCATAATGCAACCCCCCCCCCTTTTTGAGCCCAAATAAACTCGTAAAAAATCGAATGTTCGTGTATGTTGCAATTCCCAAATTCTTTTATTTTAACATTTTAATATTTAAAGTCCATATAGCATTTTTTCTATTTCCTGTAGGAAGAACTCTGCTCAGTCATATCCGAGTTCTTCCTACAGGAAATAGAAGCATATCAGAAACCTTATTCAAGAGCAGGAAGATCCTATTCTATAGAAGGTATGTCGTTGACACTATAATCATTTATGATGACACATTGTATAATGAAAATGATATTCTGAATTCATTTAATTCATTCACTTTTAACTTCAATGATCCATCGATAAATAGGATCGCAAACATATTCCGTAATTATAGAGTCTAAGTATAATTAAGAGTTGCATTCACGACGAAGAATAGCAGAAAACACTTGCTGAATGCTAGAAGACCTAAAACATGCAAAGTCTATAAATCGACGTGCCCAGAATGTGGTATGCACTACTTAGGATCCACAAAACTATTTTTATTGAGCGATTTGACGAACACAGACAAGCATGGGTTAATAATAATAATAAATCGGCTTTCACAGAACATCTGATTAAAAATGGGCACCAGATGTTACAGATTCAAGAGACCATGACAATTTTGAAGACTGCCAAGAACCTGGAAAGAATACTTGTTTATGAAGTGCTCGAACGAAGAAGAAATGTAACCAAGAGTGCCAGAAATGCCTATTAAACAACCAAATAGACTTTGAAAAGGACATAATCCTGGACATGGTAAATGACTTCTGGAGTGGGCACGGGGATAGGACCTGACGTCATAAATACTCCTCTGTTCGGTCTGGCTTATTAACACTCTTATTCGATACAGCGTACATATCCACTGGTCAACTATATGATATAAATCCCATTGATTTCGTTCAGGCAACTTTGTAGCTGTTTACCCATGAAGATGATGTCAATCAAAATACGTCGGTAATTAAAACTCTACCTTATTGCTTAACCAGGGCTTTGGTTATGTTTTTATTTGTAATATCATTTTGGAGTAAAACTCTAAAGCAATAGTGCTACAACTTTTATTGTATGCATAACATATATCCAGTTTTACACTTTTTTTGAAATGTATGATGACAAACAAACTTTTTGAAATGTATGATAAGAATGAAACCTAGACCTGGTTAAAAACAAAAACTATTTAATGGATCAAATGCAAATGTTCAATGAAATAAATAATTTCTGCTTTCAAGTCCTCTGTGCAGCCATGACTTGATGACATGGTGTTCAGAGCCCCAATCTAAACCTAATGAACATCTTTGGGATGAATTAGTCTTTGATTCTACAGAGGTTTGTTAGGGATCTATGGAACAAATTACAGAGGGCTATAAAAGGTGGAAAAACCCTTTTTGCCACCATCGAGTGTGTTCAATCTGGTAGCCATGCATCACAGTTTCCACTGCCGGAGGCAGGAACACAGAACATCAAGATCAATTTGTACCCACTCCTGTAGACACGCTTTCCATAAACTCTCCCCTGTTCATGGCAGTCTCTTTCCGGGATCCTGTTTAAGTAGGCCAGAGTCACAAAAATCTATAGGGTATGTGTCGGATGACTTCATGGGTGTGACACTGAATGGAATAGAGCAGAGTTCTGCATCTTCTTGCTTGCGTTCCAGGGACAGGCGAGTTGACATTGCATTGTGACTTGACACATTGTCTTGGTGCAGCTATACCTTGTACCGTACAAACTAGGAATGTCATGGGTAAATATAGGAATTAGAACTTTAGTCTGATAGTACATGGTGTTGACTTTGGCCTTTGACTCAATTTTGTGTCAAGTTAACTTGTCGTTGTAGCTGTACCAATCGTATAACTTTTGAAAATGTTTCTTTGCTTTCACGGTACCGTTTTCTGAAATCCTTAGAACCTCTTGGGTGATAAAAAATGGCTTGGCACTTGTTGTAGACGCTTAAATAAACACGCGTCTCATCTTGTGTGGCCGTGTATTCCACTTTTCATCTGCCAGGTATCGTTTGTATAGTTTACAGCAGTTGGTCCATGACTCTTGAACATGGTGCAGCAACAACTTTTGAATGTGGCTCTTGTGTCATAATCGTGTTTACTATGTACACAGAAGTCTCTACCTTCTGTGCAATGGCCTGTTGTGTTGGTGGGTCACATCCGGTTGTGAGAGTCGGAACTTTCCAGATGATTGTCAGGAGTAGGGCTAATGGATGGTCGCGGATTGGCTTGCTTTTTATTCTCAGGAATTGCGTCGCTTCTAGTTTTGCCAATGTTATTTAGTACTCTTGATATCCCTTTCTTGGAAACTACGGTCATTTCTTGTATGCTTTCATAATTTCGGAATAGCTGAATTTGACGCCGGAAAGGTTAAGTAGCCCTCTCAATACCTATCAATTTTTGGTGGCATAACTCAATGTTTTTAGCTCTATGTTCGAATACTAACTATTTTTATACCTGCCGTAACAAGCCTCTGTATATCGGGATTTCTGGATACTTTGGCCATATATTAGAAGGTAAATTTTAACCACAATTTTCATATTCATTGTAACACAATCTGAGGGTCATTTTTTTTTCAAAGAATTTGGATTTGTGACCTGTTTATAGCTATTTTTACAAATTAGGAGGTTATTTTTTTTTTTTTTTTTTTTTTTTTTTTTTTTTTTTTTTTTTTTTTTTATTAATAGAAAGAATCAAAGTTGCAGTAATTTATTGAGAGTGTTGAAACTGTAGTTGCAATCATTTGAAAATAATTTCATTTATTTGATTTGGTATAGGTTCTGATGAAGCAGAACAGTATGGATGATCCTTTGGCATTCCAGGACATGGACGCTGATGAGCCAGGAGATGATGAACTTCGTGAAATCGAGGATCCCCAGTGGCAGCAGCAGCAAAGGATTCCAATGGACGAGATGCAAGGAGAAATGGGAGAATTTTCTCAACAACCTTCATCTCGTCCTTCCACTCCAGTTCCTCATAAAGGGTTGCCGTGGACACCTAAAGTTAGGTAAGCATAATTAAAAGTAAGTTATCTTGGTCTAAGCTATAACGATAAAATAGACTAAATCAAATTTACAAAAGAGGAATTTTTATAAAAAGAACAAATGTAAACCAAAATAAAGAGTGTGGATTGTGATTATGCAAAGATTGAAGCATGACGTCTGTTAGTACTAGGCTATAATGTTCAATGCAATCCTATACATACAGGGTGCTTCTGAATGATCAGGATATGTTCCAGGGACCAAAACAAGCAGAAAATGCCAAATGAACATGGGGTCGAAAACTCTTCTTTCTGGAGTTATAATGGTTGAAGATGTCCTATAATAGAAGACAATTCAAGGAAACAAAGGCCATTTTGAGCCTTTGCTATAAGCTAGGTGCATGCCGCTAGGAGTGCTAGTGAATGCGCACCTGGTGGAGGCTAAATCAACTAGATTCGGGAGAGAAACGTAATGCTTACATTGAGTTAGCTGCTATTTAAGAATTTTAAATAGACACTCAGTGTGGAAAATGTGCTTAAATTAGTTTTTTTGTGAAACAATTTACAGCTCATCTTTTCGAGCTAGTACCAAAAATAGGGGAAGTAATTACAGTAGAACCTCCATACAGCGAAACTCAATGAACTAGCAAAATCATTTCACTATATAGATATTTTGTTGCATGGAGGTGGTGTTAAAATTTGCATAATTTTGATGTATAAATTGCTGATAATTGCATTTATATATGTATATTTTTTAAATTTAGTATTTATATATAAAAATTTAGCGTTTTATATTAATTTGAATGCTTCTTAGCATTAAGAACAAAACTTTTTCGATACTGAAAATTTTGTTTGGATCGCGATTATTTTTTCAGAAATAATTAAAATTTGAAAGCAGAACAGGTCGAAAATAATATTGTAATACATATTTTACGGAAAAATACCGATAGAACTTATCCATAAGCATGTATATTAAGGCCGACGAGATTTTTTTTGTTGGCCTCGGTAAATTACATTTCACAAAAATGTTTATGGGCTTAAACTTTCAATAAAATAAATTCATAAATTTGAACAAATATTAGTTTCGAAAGCTTTTATAGTAGTTCTCGTGCCGATTCTCCTAGAAAATGAATTTTTCACATGCTTACACATTTAATCTCCACAGCAGGCCGCTATTATTGCTGTGCAGTGCATCATGGGTAGTTTGGTATGATAACGATGTGCTCGAGAACTCTTCGTAATTTTGCCGATAAAATAAGCCTAATGCCATAGCCGCAGCCGACTGGGCAGAGCTTGTGACGTAAGAACTTGTTTTTAACTTCGTTTGCGATGATTTCATTCGTTGGTTGTCCGGTCATGCGAAGTGAAGGAACCAAATTTCGTAATAAAGAGCTAAAATATACCTTAAAATTTATTGTCTGGACCGAAAATTCTTTACGTTATAGGGATAATTACGCTATAAAGATTTCGCTATATGAGGATAGAAAAAGCATTAAATCAATAGGATTTTTGCCGGAACCACAGAAAAATTTCGTTATAGAGAGAATTTCGCTATATCGATGTTCGCTCTACAGGGGTTCTACTGTAGTTGATTCAAAGCATATGGATTCTGTGAATGAAGAAATTTATAACAGTCAGTGTTATTACCGGACAATGCCTGCCTCAAAGAAGCATACAGTAAATATTCTACTATAATGCGATTTCACTTTCAGAGCCCAAAAAACCAGTAAAAATTTTATCCTCTTGTATAATGCGGTCCCCATTTTTGACTTGTCACGAGAAATAAAATAGGCAAGAATATACAGAAAAAGAAAAAAGAAAGGGGGGGGGGAACCTTATTATTTTACTATTGCTATTACCAGTCACTGCTTTTCAGGTCATAAAAAGTGGAAAACATGAGTTCATTACAGAAAAGTGAAAAACGTTTATAAAGTTCCATTGCAGGGAAGAGGGAGAGTGGCCTATTGATAGTCTCTGACAACACTTCCTAGAAAGAAAGCCTATGCACTGAAAATTTATACATTGTTACATGACCATAGATAGTCATAATTCAGGGCTTATTATTGGTAGAAATAGGATTAACAATGCCTTTCTATGATGATGTGACAATGTATGAATTTTCAGGGCACAGGCTTTCCTTTTAGATGTTCGTTAATTTATTCAAAATGGCGGCATGTGCAGTGAGCTGTGTTTTCCAACTTCTAAGTTAGTTTCCTTATTTTATTTAGTGATATTTATAAATATCCAACATTTTTTGTAGGTGGTTACGGTAAACCTATAAAGTAACGTCCCCAAGATGGCTGCGGCCACGAGTAACAGGAATAAATGAGGAGTTTATGAAATAATATATTTCACAATCTTGTTCATTATTCCTGATAGTAATTTATGAATTATAAATTTCACGAAATACTGTTTATAAACAAAAAACAATAATTATATGCTCTGTATTAGCTGTTTCTATTAAAGCATTACCATTTTTCTGATTTGATTAAAATAAAGATGAAATTTAAGCTTAAGATATTCAAATTGGCAATAATGCAGTGATGGGAAATGTGAACGAACTATTTCTGAGTCTGAACACACAATTTTATAAGTAATATATATATAAAATAAATAAAGTTACTTAAAATTATATGAATACCCTCCCGATCTCTGCCATCTTGGGGACGTTACTTTATAGGTTTACCGGTGGTTACTGTTAACAATAATAAATGTATATTAATTTAATAAAATTTAAGTGGGAAAACTAAGGGGAGAATGGCAGTGTTTGTTAATTTATTCAAAATGGCGGCTGCGAAGTGAGCCAGTTTAAATCTCCATCGAAATTAGTTATTTTATTTAGTGATATTTACTAATATCCAAAGATTTTTTGTAAAGTGATTACTGTTAACAATAATAACATGGTTCGGCCGGGTGCTTAAAATCCTTAAAAAGTGCTTATTTTGTAGATCCATTTTTAAGGTCCCTAAAAAGTCCTTAAAAAGTGCTTAATTTTCTTCCCGTAGCCTTAAAATTTGTCATTTTGTCCGAGTGCTTAAAAAGTTCTTATTTTCCCCCAAATATCGGTTGCCGAATTTTTATTTTCCTTTGTAATTAATCATCAATCCATTCAACATTCGCCATTTCCTACTTTTCTCCCCATACAGCACGTGATTTACCGTGAGGGGGGGGGGGGGCGGAGGTCACAGCCCTGACGCTGAAGAATGGCCAATAGGGAGAAAGTTGACATTCCTTCTCCAAGAAACTGATGTCCAAACTGCAGAAATTATATGGGCACTAAAGACAGTGAAAAACCATTATTCTTATAACTCTGCAGAAGATATCAGTAGTCTTTTTTCTGCTATGTTTCCAGACAGTAAAATAGCAAGTCAATTTTCTTGTGGACCGAAAAAGCTAGCCTATATTATTAATTTTGGTTTAGCACCACACTTCCAAAAACTGTTAATAAACTCCATTAATCAATTAGAACATTTTACTGTACTTTTTGATGAAACATTAAACAAGACCAAACAAGAGAAACAAATGGATGTGCATATAAGATTTTGGAACCAAGAACTTAATGAAGTATGCACCCGCTACTTCACTACTGTTTTTATTGGCCACTCAACATCAGAGGATATTCTAAACGCTTTTAAGGAAGCTACAGAAGATTTACACCAAGATAAAATCCTGCAGGTGTCTATGGATGGCCCTGCTATCAACTGGTCTTTTTACGAAAAGCTTCAAGAAAATGTTATGAATAACTATGGAAGTAAGATCCTTAATGTTGGCAGCTGTGGTCTACATATTCTTAATAATGCATTTAAACATGGAGAATCAGAAACAGGGTGGAATATGTCCTCAATTTTAAGCTCTTCACATTACTTATTCAAGGACTCCCCAGCCCGCAGAGCCGACTTCTTAAAGTTTTCAAACTATAAAAAGTTCCCACTAAAGTTTGTAAAACACAGTTGGTTAGAAAACGTTCCATGTACTGAACGTATGATTGAAATATGGGTGGACATAAAACAGTATATTCAAAATGTCCGTAATGAATCAATCAAGATGAAGAACCCACCACAGTCTTTTTACATTGTCGAAAATGCATGCAGAGAGCCCTTGATAAGTGCAAAGATGTCATTTTTTTCTGTCAGTAGCGAAATAACTTCATCCATTTTTTCTGTCAGTAGCGAAAGGTGCTTATAAAGTGCTTAAAAAGTGCTTAATTTTTTTTCTGTGAAAAGAGTCTGAACCATGAATAAATAGATATTAATTAAATAAAATTTAAGTAGAAAAATTATAAGATCGACGCAGTTTTGAAGTCATTTTCGTATTAGCCATTGATATTGAGAAATCATTTCGGTTTTTTTTGTTTTGTTTTTTTTTTGGCAACGAGAAATTCAAATAAAAAATGAATTAATTTGCCATATAATGAACTGTACATTGTATATACGGGATAATTAAAGTTCTGTGATGTATATTATATGCTAGTTTCGTTTGAACTTCATCAGCCTTAAGTTCGTTCCCCCCCCCCCCCTCCCCGTCGTTGCACCGCTAATATTATACTCTTGCATAATACGGTCCCACAAATTTAGGTGCTTTTCAGGCCAAAATTGTTCGCATTATAGTAGAATATTTACGGTAAATAAACCAACTTTGTGACTTTTATAAAATCATATTAAAGTGAGTGCTAACAAAATTTCTTAAACAGCGAAATTTGGGATATTAAACATCCACTAGACAGAGCTACTTTTGTTGACTGTGAATTACCGCTGAAAGCATTGAACTTTTTTGAGATTCACATTAGATGTCAAACATCTAACTGTTGGAATGTAATCAGGATGACTGGGATGATTGTTTTTTGTTCTACCAAGGAAATGATCACTGCATACATATGAGTTTGATGGGGGCATCCATTCCTCATCTGTAATTCTGTTGAGCATACTGTTCAATCATAATTAAATTATGGGTGTGTTTCGATAGACTCACGGACCTAGCAAGAGCTAACTCGTGTTAACTGTGGCCAGTGAGCTAAAGTGAAAATCGCGACGATCATGCTATCGAAATGGTATGGGGAGGTATCTTTGTTCAGGTGCTGTTTCACTTTCGGTTTTTGCTCTTTCTTCCTGCGCTGTATCAGAGATTTCTTGTTTATTGACTCATTGCTGACAAACTTAGAAATAAAATATACAAGAATATACAGAAACCTCTATTTTTTTTACATTTTTAAAAATACATAGCCAGGATGCTTTACAATTTAAAAACCTTCAAAATCAGATTCATTATCATCCAATTCTTCAAAAAATTCCCTAATAAAGTAAAGCCAATGGTTTATTAGAAAACAATAAAAGATTATTTAATGTTCAACAAGAAAAGAACAGTGCAGTTACAGTGTGGATAGCAGATGCATTTTGTCTGGCTCCCATTATCTAATTATGCATTAAGGTATAATAATACATATTCATTTGAACTTTATAAAATATTGTTAGGCAATTTCAGAAGAAGAATGTCATAGCTCGTCGAAATTTTATTTCACTTTAGTGATACAAATTAATTTAACGTAATGTCTATATTGTTCAATGATTATCAATAAACAGGTAAATTTTTTTATAGTAAATGAAACGTGATCACATTGACTTTTTCGGTGAATGATTGTCTCCATGTTGTTTTCGAAAATCCACTTTGTCACTAGCTTTTGCAGGCGGAAAAGCGGACGGGAAATTGAGAAAAAAGCAAATTAACATATTGTCTATTACATATGCTGTACCAATATATTAAAATGTATACGCTAATTTTGCTTGAAATTTGTTAAAAATTGTCCTGTTGTAATTATAGTAACCTCTTGAGACTTACCCAATTTAGATGCTTTTTATGTCAAAATTTTTTGTATTACACATGAATAAATGCAGTCAAAATGCAAAATGTCACAGTCCAATCTGTCTAGATATATTTATACAGTCTTAATTAGTGAGACAGCTCGTTTGGTGTCAACAGCGCTTCATGTCGGTCTAGAGTACCATTGTTGGGCATTGTTATCTGGTATAGGCCTAACGCGTAAACACATTTCATGAGTCAGGGTGATAATACACAAAACAAGAAAAACAAAAAAAAAAATGAATCTTATCAATTCGAACATTTTCTTAGAATATTTTCTGAACAATTAAATTAATAAATTTTGGGATTATATTCATTTTCGGGGACATTTCTAGGGAATTATTAATTTCCGGGGACGCTTATTCACCGGGGAGCAGTCAGGCGATCCGGGGACGTCTGGTCACACTAGCGATCAATGAAGTTGATAGGCTTAATGACGTTTGTTCAATGGTAACGCTCTGGGAATATCGCTGGTGATAACTTTTCTGAAGAAAGTTTATCACGTGAATCAAGTCCTTCACAAAATTGTTCCTTAAAGTCTGGTATTGCACTGAAGGTAAGATTTTTGATAGAGATTTCTTTAGAGTTTATATCTCTTTGCAAAATTAAAATACAGTGCACACTGTTGCTTTTGATGCACTCTCTTCCTTCAAGCGAGGAGATCACTTCCAAGAGGAGAGTGACAACAATCAATTTTTAACTGACATTCTGTCACAATGTAATGGCTCATGGGTGTATGTTCTGAAGTGCAAAATCAAGTCACTGGAAGGTCACCAACAGATAGCCCACCCTCGCAACTTAATATTTGTTGGCATTAACAGATTTTTGAAATTCTGCGACAGTTATCAAGTAATTTAAGGGGATTGTGGATATTAGTGATACTTTGTAGTCTGACTTTGAATCTTTGTATTAGAATAGCTCGTCAATGGAAATGACCTTTTTTGCTTGTTTCGTTATGGAGAACTGGCCCTCACAGTTTGTTCCCCTAATTTAGATTCGTCCACCATCCTGTATATGGTATTCCATACAATTTAATGATTCTTGTTTTTAAGAATTTCATTGACAAATATAGTGAAAAAATTTGCATGTCTCTTTTTTGTATATTTTTTTTTTCCTCGTAGGCAAAAAGATATAGCCAATTTTTTGGATAACACAAGAATAAAATTTGTTGGCTTTCCTTTGAAAGGTGACACGACCTCTTTGGCAGGACTTCCAGAACCTCTCCATGAGGGTCTGAAAGTTTTGAAGCAAGTAAGTAATAATTGAATATATTGCCTGTTTTTAGAATGGATATTTTTAAGAGGCTTATTGTATTTAATGGTGGTATCGAGCTAGATGAGTTGAGGACTCGTGGTTAAATTCCACACTGAAACTTTTTATTTCGTTTTCCTTTATTTTTATATACCACAACAGGGTGATTCGAAAGTCCCTGATCTCCCAAGTTTGTAACATATTTCCTGCAAGACCATAAAAGATATCAGAATATTGCTATTTGTGGTAATTGTGTGTCACCTTAGGAACGCGATCCACAGCGTGAGAGCACCACGTGACACGACGCTCTTGCGGGCGAGCAGTGATGTTATGTCAGTCATGGTTCCCACGCAAAAGAAGTCGCTTTGTTAGAAGTTTATTTTACAGAAAAATTGTACCAACGTTGCATTCAGCGCTCTCAAGGGAAGTTTCCTGATTTTCTATATCAAGGAAAATAACTGTGTATGATCTTGTAAACTGGTTTCGCTAGACAAGCTGTTTGTAAGATAAGTCTAAAAGTGGCTGATGGGACATGAATTTTAACTTCATGCAATAACATTCTTGCACATAAAACGCTTGGGTGTAAGACTCTTGCGCTTAAAATCTTAAAAGATTTGCAGTAACAATGTCCTTTTCTGAATCCAAAGAACAAAGCTCTTGTGCTACCTGAATTTTGTACGGCCGTAGCTTTAGATGTTTAGCAGCCCTCGGGCAGCCTGAATACAATTCAAAGTGACTTCCGCAGAGGGCACAGGAGGGAAACTTGAATTTTCTCCTGAAACATAGTCGTTACTGTGATCCGTGGGGCACTTTTAAGCTTAACATACACACTGCCTATCTCGTGAAACCAGTATACAAGATCATAGGTTATAGTTTTCCCTGGTGTAAATCAGAAGGAGGGAGGGGATTTTCCTTTCAGGTTATGGTTAGTGATATTAGTGTAGGTTAGGACCGCCGAAATTACCTACTTCCTTGCTTGATTATGTCTTCGCCTTCGGAAAAACTTTGGTCTTGCTTCGTAATTCCCATAGGACGAGGTCTCCGCCATGTTTTGAGTAGCATCTTTGTGCTCTAGTATCGGCTTGATAGCTTTTATTGGTTTCCAGCCCTTCCAAATTCCTTGCGCTGTTGATGTGGGCCGTTTTCTAGCTACCTAATACAAAACCCAAAAAAACACTTGGCAGTCCATTTTGAACACAAAATTCATGGCCATGAGTGATTTCTACCTTACCAGATTTTTGGGACTAGTTCGATAATTATAGTATGTTATCCTCTTGTTCAGATTTCAGATTCGAACATTGTATTACTGACGTGTTCGCGGAATTTAGATGGATACATTTAAAAGCTTCCATCTGCACAAGAATGATCTGTAGCCTGTCCATTTCTTTATTATCGTGTCCTTAATACACTCAAAGATGCCCTGGACTATCCGCACAGGTCCATGTATATCGGATGCCATTCCCCACATTGCATCTTAGTCAAAAAAAACTAAGATCTCTTCCAAAAAAAAACAAAAGGGGAATCTCTCTACGTCTTCGAACGACCACGTCTCCTTTTCAAAAAAAACAAAAACAATTCTCTTCCTAGAGGTAAATTAAACTCAACAACGTCTGCATCGCATGAGCTCATTGTAACTTCCAACAATCCCTCGGACCCTTCTCTTGTTTCTTTTAAACAATACATTTCTATGTTAACAAGGATATCTCTGTTTTATAAGTCTTTTAAATGTCAATTTTCTTTTTTTTTTTAATCCTTTCATTTTAATTCACTCTGGATAAACATGTACGTAATTAATTTCCGCAGATAGTATAATATCGTTCCTCAACTGAAACACTCTGGAAACTCGGGGTTTTAACTATAATATTAAAAAAAAAAGCAATCTTGGTAGACATAGTCATGATCGTTTTTTTGAAAGCTCAATTCAATAAAAATAAAAAAAAAAACCACACAACAAAATTACCGCGTGCGTTCAGCAATTTTGTGGGGTGTTACACTCTCACGTTGCGTAGCGCGTTCCTAAGGTGACACACAACTACCACAAGCAGCAACACTCTGATATCTTTTATGTTTTTGCAGCAAATGTGTTTTAAACTTGGAGTTCTGGGACTTTTGAATCCCCTATATTTATTTAATGATAGTAAGCAATGCCTCTTTGGCATTTTGTCAGTTTTAACAAGCTTGCTCCTGTTGGACGTTGGAATAAATTTTTAATAAACAGTAATTTATCTTAAATTAAATTGCATCAGATTCTACTGTTGCCTTGATCGGACAAAATATTAAAATAGATATCTGCTTTGAATAAATTTTTACGTTCAGCAATCAAGAACCATATAGTCGTTATGCATTATTTGCCTGCATTAAGCTTTACTTGAATCTATCTGTAAAAATTTATTGCTGATGGGTAATATTTCAATATTAAGCATAAAATAATTGACATTCTTATTAAATATTGCTTATGATAAAGTGTATTATGTATATGCAGGATGTAACAAAAACATCGGAATAGTGGAATATCTGGAGAAATACACATCGATCGAAAAAACAAAAAATAAATGTTTAATATTTTTTCAAAAAAGCTATCCAATGATGCAAAACTGAGGGTAGGGGAGGTGGCAACTTTGAAATCTTAAATAGGAACCCCTATTTGAATGGTATTTTCAGATTGTAGACAGTATTTGAGAAATGCTTTATTCTTGGTGTTTTTTCAATTGATCCATCCATTTAGGAGATAAGTGTAGAACTACAGTAGAACCTCGTTTTTACGAACTCACATTTTACGAAATTCCGGATCTTATGAAGTAATTCTGAAATCCCGACCCCCTCCTGTTAATTTCCATATAATAAACTTTGTTTTACGTGAGTTTTTACGACTAAATTCGGATTTTACGAACTTACAAGTTGTAATTGGTAGTAAAAAAATTTTAGTAAAGTGAAAATTTTTTTGCATGAGCAGCCTCGTTGCATTTTTTCGTCTGGTTGAGTTTTGTTCATTTGGCTTACGTTATCGCCGCCGTGATCGATGATTAAACTGGACTAGTTTCCGCCAACAGAGGGCGCCATAAGTAATGCAAACGAAAGTGAAACTGAACTTGCAGTCTCAACCCGAAGATGATAACGAATTTGAAGGATTTGAAGAGTGGGAAATGCTGAAAAGTAAGCTGAATTTTCGATCTAAATTCTCAGAGTTTGTTAATATTGATGCGGATGTTTTAGCTTCGCCGATGTTAAATGATAACGTAATTTACGATCTTATCAAAGATGGCGGCAAAGAAGAACGTGAAGATGACAATGACGAGAAATTGGAAAATATGACATTCAAAGCAACATCCTCACAAATTAAAAGCTCCTTAGAAACTCTAAAAAAAACATCTGTATGCAACTAAAAATGTACCAGATGATATTTTTGAGTTTTTTTGAATTTTCAAACTACTTAAAAAACGATATAGCTTCAAATATGCATCAGACAACAATTCTTAAATACATGATTTTCAAAACTCTAATGCTTAATTAGTGTATAAGCCTATTTGTATTAAAATAATTCAGTGCCTATTTACGTGGTTTTTTTTGGGGGGGGGTTGTTTTTTACAAAAGTTCGGATTTAACGAATAAATATTATTGGTCCCCTGAAATTCGTAAAAACAAGGTTCTACTGTATTAAAGATTTGAACCCAATTTTATCGATTAGGACAAAGATAGAGGGTCGGTCTTAAAGACATTGCTATTCTACTTTAGGATGGTCTTTACAAATTCTGACTATGGATTCTTAAAGACCATCAAAAAGTAGAATAGGAATGTCTCTTAAGACCCAACCTCTATCTCTTTGTCTTCATCGATAAAATTTGGTTCAGAACTTTAAAGTTCCACACTTTCAATGCCTCTATCTCCTAAATGGTTGGATCAATTGGAAAAAAACCCCACCAAGACTAAAACATCTCACAAACATTGCATACAATCTGAAAATACCATTAAAATAAGGATTCTAAGCTTCTCCCACCCCCCACCCTCAGGAGATGGAGGGTAGAGTTTGATATCATTGGATAGCTTTTTGGAAAATGTTAAAACACGTTTTTTGTTTTATCGATCTCATGTGGATTTCTCCAGATATTCCCCTGTCTCGATCTTTTTTGTTACACCCTGTATACAGTAACCGAACACTTTTGATTTTAGATGTTTTGTCGAATATCTACAAAACTGTTTGACGAATTATCCTGAAACTTCAGGGGTGTAAAGAGCATGTTATACCTCACATATTTCAGAGAAGGTTTTGTCCCAAAGGCAGATAGGGAACCAACAACAAATTGAACAAAAAAAATAATGTTTGGGATCGCCCTATAAAAAAAATTCCTGAAATGCTTTGTAGCTGTAGCATATGATTATGAGGCTTCTTTTATTTATCTGTCTCCATTTGTTTGAGAATAGCATGTATATTTGTGGAGATGTAAAGGTTTCTTTAAATAAAAATTGAATTATTTTTGTAAGTTTTTTTGTTTATAACATGCAGAGTTTTTCATCCCAATGTGCAATGCCATTTTCAGGAAACTTGACAAACTACAGTAGAGACAACCTGCAATCAGAATATAAAAATATTAAATATTTGAAGAAATATGAGCATTTTAATTAAATAATTATTAACTGCACATGTGCAAGCGTTAGCAACTTGTCTTTAATTTAAATTATTTTATTATATAATATAATCAGTTTATAATAATTACAATACAATACAATAAAATCAGTTAATACAATAAAATGTAACCACTGAACCTCAGCTCATAGGGTTTACACTAAAACTAAAAACTAAATCTAAAAGAGGATTAAAAAATAATAATATAAAATTATGATGGAAAAGGAAAAAAAGAATCAAAATCATTACAGGTCGAACCTCACTATAACGAATCTCAGGGGACCATTAAAAATTTCATTATACTGAAACTTCGTTAAAATGAGGGAAAGCTCTAATAGTTAGGTCTAGGCGGGACCAGAAAAATAATTCGTTAGAGTGAAATTTCGTTATAGTGGGGTTCGTTATAGTGAGTTTCGACCTGTATTTGAAGAGACCCATTATTTTATAACTCTCTGCCAATTTCTTTTAAGGGAAATATTTTTAATATATATAGGAGCAGAATTATAAATTCTTCTAGAAATAAAATAATATTCAGCTACTCTTATGAAAAGCCCAAACAAATATCATGAAAATTCAGAAAGATATATCACCGATAGAATGGGTTGAATTTCAGTTTCTCTAAAAAATAAGCAAAGCGATAAGGGATTGTCGCCAAAATTTTATTTCTGAACTGGACACCAGTATCAACTTATTCTCCTTATGGTGATATGAAGTCATTATGCCTTTATGTAGTAATATGCCTTCATCTCAGTGTAAGGAGAAGTTGATACTGGTGTCCGGTGAAAAAATTTGGAGACGACCCCTTATCGATTTATTTTTGAGAGCAACTGAAATCAACTCATTCTATCGGCAATGTTTCTGAATTTTCGTGATGTTTGCTTGGGCTTTTCATAAGAGTAGCTCTATACATTAGGCTAATAAATTATGCAAAAGACAAGTTGCTAATGCTTGCATATGTGCAGTTAATAATTGCTTAATAAAAATGCTCATATTTCTTCAAATATTTAATATTTTTATACTCTGATTGTAGGGTGTTGTCTCTACTGTATTTTGTCTGTTTCCTGAAAATGGCATTGCATTGATTTGAATATCCTGGATATTATAAACAAAAAAACTTAAGAAAACATTTCAATTTTTTATTTTTAAAGAAATCTTTATATGTCCATGAATATAGTGCTATTCTTGTACAAATGAACACAGATAAGTAAAAGTAGCCTCATAATCATATGCTATAGCTACAACACATTTAAAGCATTATTCTTTACAGGGTGATCCCAAACATTATTTTTTTGTTCAATTTGTTGCTGGTCCCCTATTTGACTTCGGGACCAAACCTTTGCTGAAATATGAGGTATAAGATACCCTCCTGAAGTTTCAGGATAATTCATCAAGTATTTTTGTAGATATTTGACAAAGCATCTAAAATCAAGTATCCGGTTACTTTTTGGTCGATAGTGTATATTCATTATTAGATACAGATTCTTAAATTTAAGCAACATTTTATATTTGAGGCTTTAATTCGTAGCATATGTACATGTCTCTCTCTGAAATTCAAATGCGTCGAGAAGAGGAAATCGCACGGAATCCATTTTCCCAGGTAAATATTAGAAAATAATAAAACTTGTTAATAATATGTAGACTCAGTTTGTAAGAGCCCAGTCGAGGAATTGAAAAAAGGCTCTTATAAGCGGAGTTAACAAAAAACAAGACTGTTATCTCAGTTATTTTATCATCTTAGAAATTTATTTGATATTTTAAATAAACAGTGTTGTAGTCAGATTCAATAATGTATAATTGGGAATTGGATCTACTTCCAAACTACTGTCACATGATCATTCACGATAATGTTTCACTCTACACTCATTTGAAAGCAAGCTGAGAACTACCTTTTGTTAACTGTGCAAGTGCAAAGTGTGCATTACCTTCCGGAACTAAGTAGTTGGGCTCTTAAGGTTCATAGCCTTTACTTCGTAGTAAGACTTGTATTCCGTAAACTTCTATTCTAAAAATTTTTGAATAGTTGAAAGTGCAGGGAACATATCACGACCTCGTATTGACGGTCTTCAAGCGGTGTCGTCCTTCGCATTCACTGCCTCTTCTTCATCATTCTCTTCCACTGGGTTCATTAGTTATATCATCCGTTGCCCTGTCTTCCTACAGATGTCATCAAAGAATAATATTTTTATTCCTATTGTTATGAAAAAGTCTTTCCCTGGTGCCACTGTTGTTGCATTGCCTTGGAAAGTCTGCAGTCAGCTTAATAATGCAATAATTAAAAGATTGAATCCAACAATTGCATTTCTTACTGTTGATGTAAAAAAAAATACCATAATTTATGGTAATAATGCCACGGCTTATGTATTAAAAAGTTATAAAAATGCTTGTGCGGCTTAACTATCGCTGCGGCGTAACTACTGTTTGTTTTTTTTTTCCTAACAGCATGACGAGAATGATTTTCTGAAAACTGATACTGCTTTGATCTGATGAAGTTGCATTGTATCCTGATGAACTTCAAACGAAATTAGCATGTAATATACCACAGTACTTTAATTTTCCTGTATATACAATGTACAGTTAATTATACAGGGTGTCCAAAAAGTCTGGTATCATGGCAGATATCTCAAAGCTGCCAGGTAGGAGAGATCTGATGAGTGTGCTTTATAGTTAATAAGGGGGTGGGGAATTCATTGCCACACACAAATTTAACTTTGACCCCCAAATTTAAGGTCATCCGAAAACTACTCGAAAACTACTAAAGATAGAGAAAAATTTCCGATTGCTACCCTGTAAAGCAACATCAGATTAGTCTAAAAACAGTTTTAACCCCACCCTTCCCCTTGAAAGATTGAGAAAATGGGTGAGAAAGAGTCACTCAAGGTCAGGTTGGGCTGGCCAGGTATGCTTCACTGAAATTCAAATGTGTTAGAAACCTCAGCCAACCCGGCCAGCCCAACCTGACCTTGAGTGACTCTTTCTCGTCCATTTTCTCAAAATCTTTCAAGGGGAAGGGTGTGATTAAAAATTGTTTTTAGACAAATGTGGTGTTGCTCTACAGGGTAGCAATTGAAAATTTTTCTCTGTCTTTAATAGCTTTCGAGTTAGCAAATGGATGACCTTAAATTTGGGGGTGAAAGTCAAATTTGAGTGTGGCAATGAACTCCCGGCCCCCCCCCCCCCCCATTACCTATAAACCACATTATAGACTTGCCATTTATAAATTTGGCATTATGTAGAATGCCGTTATACAGAGGGAGCACTGTACTATTGAATTATTTTTTTTTTTAAGTTTCAGATAGATCAAATGACATCCTTTTCAATGAAATTAGGTACTATGAAATTCGCTTTACAATAAAAAAAAAATAATTCGGGTGTCACTTCCTAATTTCTAATATCATCATATAGCGAAATGAAGTTGATAATTTTTAAATGTGGTACTACTGTATATCTGTTTTTTCGATTTTTGTGCATTGGAAGTCTCTTCTTCAAACATGAATTTGACATGATTTTACATGGTTGCTTTCCAAATGTGATTTCGGCATGTCAGATGTAACCAAGTAATGTACAGTAATTTTTAGTTTTCATTAAATTAACCGAAATCATCATACACTTTTAATTCTCTTGATTTATTAAATGTTGAGATCTTAATTGAAGGGCTGCCTGGAAAAAAGTTTAAAGTGACACATTGTTGATTTTGAGAAAAATTGACATTTTATTTTCTAAGCAAGCTTGGATTTCCATAGAACTACACTTGAAAAACAAGAAATTTCGCAAGGAAAAAAACGGATTTATTGCCCTAGATAAAGCCACGTGATGGATGACCTCTCTGTTTCGCTTAATTTCATGTTTACAAACTTTCAGCTGATTTGTCACTTACAACTTTTTTTTTAGGCAGCCCTTCAATTATGAACCAACTGTAACAGTTCAAGAAGCAAGAGATGGATTTTATAAGGCGAAACATCTTATGCCACAAAATCACATTCCTGATGATCTGTTTTCAAGTTCTAAAGTTTATTATGTGCAAAAGCATTCTAAAATTGAAGATTTTTTTAATTAATAAATTTTTTTTTGCTGTTAATTTTGTATTTTCTTGAATTTTTTTTCACGCCCTTATTACAAATTCTCTTTATAACGGACAGAATTCTTGGTCCCTTAGAGTTCGTTACATTCAAATCCCGTTATAACGAATTCCATTGTAACGAAGTTATCACTATAACGAAATTTTTCTGTAGTCCCGGCAAAAATCCTATTCATTTAATGTTATTACGATCCCGCTATAACGAAATCTTTATAACAAAGTTTTCACTGTAACGAAGCAAATTTTTGGACCCCACAGTGTTATAATTTCATTTGGAAGTTGCACATTAGATAAGTGACAAATCGAATCTGTAAAAATCAGCAAATTAAAAACAGCCGCTCTTGTTAGTAAGACACGAATTATTTTAATATAGGTCTATAAACAAAGCGATTTGAAGATCAGGTTTCTATTCGAACAAATATTTTTAAGAAATACAGTATTGTTTTGAAACATCTTATTCATCACTATTTTCAATATTGTGTACATGTACTGTATTGTTATCAATACTTTGTGGGAATTTAAATCGGTAATGGTGCAAGGTTTTGTTAAACTCCTAATTCTTCAAAAAATTACAATTGTACTATAGTAAAATTCAATTATTTTAATACATGCAATACAGTACGATAAAATTTGAACCAAATCTATGATATTTAATATTAAACAGAAGACAAAAGCTTAAAGAATCATTAAAATAAAGCTATCTTAGTCGCGTGAAATGGAACTATTTTGTTCACGTAATGTTACGAAGGATGCAAACAAGACACTCAATAACCCTTGTATTGTAATTATGTTGTAGCGCCCCCTATCCCGCTAACATATACTAAGGGGGGGGGGGTGATAACCTTTTATTACCCCGGGGTAGGAGGACGCAAGGGTTCGGGACCGATAATTATTGAAATAAGACAACCACCAATACTGTAAATACCATAACCCTTTTATTCATTAATTACTATCGCAAAATATATACAGCAGACAATTCTTAATTCCTTATCTGATAAGCTAGATAATGATTATATGTGGGACGTCCTTTTCATGCACTACTACAACATGCTCCAATTTTATCGACATGGTATACTAAAGTTTTGAACATTACCACCCTAGGTGTATAAGTAATTAACCATGTCTCTATATCGTTAAATCATTACACCTTGTACGCAAGGCAAACGATAACCAATAAAATGGCATCATCCATCCACTGTCCCGAACAAATATTCCTATAACTTTGCGCTAGAAAGCGTCACGTCCCGCCTTTTATGCGTACAGTAAGTTGGAAGGGACTGGAACCCCTCTTGGCGCCACTGAATGGATGAGCGGCCTTATGAGTGTTATCATTTGTCAAGCCAAATATAATTAATAAACTTAACCAATGACTTAGACAGTTTACTTATGTGAATCACAACCATTACTGCGTCTGATCATACGTTTCACAATTATATTTAACATGCCTTACTAGTTCACGTTTCCAAGCGTCTTATTACCCCTAAACTATTGATAAAACAAGAATACACGTGCGCCTTTCCGTAGCACTTATAATTCTTTTATCAAACAGTTATACACCGTTGCTTCTCACTTGGTTCCTTATTTTGACTATCAACGTGTTAAAAGGGATAACTCAGAACAAGCTCACCGGATAAGTTTTCAGCTAGAACCGCAACACTCAATCACTGTGACTTATACTATCGTCAGTCGCACGTTGATCGGTGGAGGGGATGTCGAATTATGTTCCACTGCGTCGGCGAGGACCGCTCCTACGATCGTGTTCCATTCGCTGTGGATTGTACGTAGACCACGAGTTGACTTCGTTATGCCGAAATGAAAAGAATTATATTGAACATATATTTATTCCAACCATAAATTTAAACGTTTTATCACATAATACTTAACATTCATTTTCTTAGGCGGATCGAAGTTCCTCCCTATGTGATTGGGCATCATGTTCGAAACTTATTGCGACGCTGAACCACGAACGAAAGTTTTTCATGAGCGGTAATTAATTCCAAAACATCAGTATTTTTTTTTAAACTCAAATCAATGTAACAAATGTCGGGGTGTACGAGAGTTCATTATTTTATACTGTGGTATAAAATTCTACTGTCCCGAAAAGTTATATTCAACCATTCCGCCATTGATGCTTAGAACATTTTTTCTCTCTCTCCCGTCGGTCTTAAAAAAATTAAAAAAAAAACAAACTTAGCTTTCTTTCCACGAAAACAGCGACAACAATCTCTCTCCCAACAATCGTCAAACACACACACGAAAAACGACGTACTAAAACAATTAACACTCATTCCCTATAACGACCCATTCTTTCATTAACAAACAATTGCATCAACAGGAAAAATGGACAGCTAAAGCAAACATTACTATACAAACACCACACACGTACTACAAATAAAACAGGACGTTACAATGTTAAACTAGTTTAAATATCTGAAAACCAGAACCATTAAAAAATTAAACCTTTCTCATGTTCAATTTATTTCCCGAAATTATGCACACAGACTACTTATTTACAGCGAAAAAGTACAACCTCCGTTTTTAATCATGATTTCCGGTAAGGATGAAGCATTACTGTTACACTACAAATCAGTTCACAATCTTAACTGTACATTTAAAACGCTAATATTGATTGATATTTGCCATAATTAAGGATAAAACGTTAAAAAGGTATAATATTCTCTGTTTAAAATAAACTATTTATCATTTATTCTCAAATTAATTTGCAATCTCGATTTAACGAAGTTTTCATTATGACGAAGTAAACCGGTGGTCCCTTGAACTTCGTTATAATGGGATTTGACTGTATAAGGAGTTTTTACTTGTATTATGATGTCAAAAAAATATAGTTCAATTTTTTCCATAGACTTTGGCATAAAGAGTGCTATGATGAGTAAAAAAAAAAAAAAAAAAATTGGTGAACCGCTGATATAATTAATGCATTTTGGCTTTCAGTGTTGTTCCTTGATATTAACTTTTAGAGTGCTTTAATGATTTATTTTTTCTTTTTAATTAGAAATTCTGTTTTAATTTTTGAATAAATGTTTTTGTTTTTCTAGCCAGAAAATGAAATTTCCAATGTTCCGGCAGAAATTCTCTACCAAGCAATGTTGCCAAATCTCCCACAATATATGGTAAGAAAATTACTTACTTACTTCTTAGATAAATTTCATTCACTTTGAGTTGTTCAAATTGCCACTATACATTGGGTGAATTGTTTGTTAACTGATCATCGATTTACTATACCGTATATACTTGTGTAAAAGTCAACAACCAATTTTTGACCCCCAAAAGTGGAAAAACAGCTTCACTCATGCATAAGTCGAGACAAATAAAGGAAATTTTATAAACACTTGAGTGGAAAACATTTTTTGATATAACACTTCTATTACAAGTAGTTTTTAGAAATATTACAGTCTCGTATTCGTCATCAACATTCTTCAGTCTGTTTCGACGGCCTCACTTTCCTCATTGGACTTTTCATATAGCCTATCATCCTCATTTCCATCTAATGTGTTACTAATGCCACATTTCAAGAATGAACGGCGAACCGTTTTTGCTGGAATGCTATCCCACGCATCTTTGACCCAGTCTACGACAAGTTGAATATCCGGCTTCACCAAATTTCCACCTTTAATAACTTGTGCTTTCCCGGAGCATATCCATTCTTGCCATTTATTCCTCACACAATCTTTAAATGGCTTATTTCGTCACACATCAAGTAGTTGTAAGATCGATGTGACGCCACCAGGAATAACAGATAAGATTATTTTTGAAGTTTTTGCCTCCTTCTTGATCCTATTTGTTGAGTGGGCCCTGAACGTGTCCCATATAATGACAACTTCTTCTTTAATAATGCTTCTGGCCTATTGTTCCATACATCCCGTAGCCATTTCTGGACACCTTCCTCATCCATTCATCCGTTCTCGTGGGTGTGGATGATGACTCCATCCATTTCTGATAGAGGGAGAGTCTTCCTCTTAAAAGTAATCACTGTACTTACCGTAAATCCTCTACTATAATGCGACTCCACTTTTTCGGCTCAAAAAATCAGCAAAAATGCTACCCTCTTGTATAATGTGATCCCCATTTTTGACTCCTCACGAGAAATAAAATGTGCAAAAATATACAGAAAAAAACCCTTTATTTTTAAATAATCTGGATCTTAAACATGTAGAAATGTAAAAATGCATTTAAGTGAACTTTCTTGTTTTTGTTCAAAATTGTATAAAGTTTAAATTCACCAAAATTCAATTCATTTTTGGGACATTTGCCCCCTTAAAACCATTGGAAGTTTATAGCCTTACATTGATAGGGAAAGCTTTCCCACTCGCACATCGACTTTATATCAATTTTCTTAATAAAAAAAAACAAGTAATCTTTTTCAGTTTAATTTTTTCACTGCATAAGCTTTCTTGTAGGCTTTGGTTTCGAGGCAGTTTGCAAGTACAGTATAAGGATCTTTGGAAGAAGTTAGTTTCATATTACGGTAGCTGTTGGCGACGAGAAATTCGAATAAAACGTGAATTAATATATTGTATAATGAACTGGAAGTGTCAATGTAATGTAATTAATGTATAATACACGATAAATTCGTGTGAATATCATCAGCACAGAAGGGAACTTCGTCGAGGCAGTTTGGATTTTTATAGGCCTACATTTCTTACTCACACATCGACAAAAAAAAATAATAATTATTAAAAAAAAAAGAACCCACACAGAACAGAACATTTCTTAATGAAAAATCAAGTAAACTTTATTCAGTTTTAACATTTTTCATAACTTGACTGCATAAGCTTTCTTGTAGGCTTTGATTCGAAGCAGTTTGGAAGTAGGCCTATTTGAAAGTAGCGATCTTTGGGATAAGTTATTTTCGATGTTGGTGACAAGAAATTCAAATAAAAAGTGAAATAATTTATTGTATTCTGAATGGACACTGTAAATGCTGTCTAATTAATCTCTATCACATCAGGACAGTAGTTCGAAGCAGTTTGGAAGCAGCGATCTTTGGGAGGAGTTATTTTGTATTAGATGTTGGCGACGAGAAATTCGAATAAAAAGTGAATTAATTTATTGTATAATGAACTGGACACTGAAAATGCAATATAATTAATGTATAATACACGGTAAATTCGTGTGAATTTGATCAGCACAGAAAGCAACTTCGCCGAGGCAGTTTGGAAGTTTAGAGCCCTACATTGAGAGGGAAAGCTTTCTCACTCGCACATCGACAAAAAATCACAACAGTACATCAATTTTCTTAAAAAAAAAAAAAAAAACAAGTAATCTTTATTCAGTTTAACATTTTTCATAACTTGACTGCATAAGCTTTCTTGTAGGCTTTGGTTCGCGGTTCGAGGCAGTTTTGAAGTAGGCCTATTTGGAAGTAGCGATCTTTGGGAGGAGTTACTTTTGAATTAGATGTTGGTGCCGAGAAATTCGAATAAAAAGTGAATTAATTTATTGTATAATGAACTGGACACTGTATCAGGCCTGCACTGTATTTGCTATATAATTAATCTATAACACACGGTAATTTCATTGTGAATTTCATTAGGACAGTAGTTTGAAGCAGTTTGAAATCAGAGACCATCAACATTGATGGTCTGTATTTGGAAGTAGCGATCTTTTGGAGGAGTTATTTTTGTATTAAATGTTGGCGACGAGAAATTCAAATGAAAAATGAATTAATTCATTGTATAATGAACTGTATATGCAATATAATTAATGTATAATACGGTGTATTTGAGTTGGTCTCGAATCTAAGCCGAGGGTTGGTTTTGCGACTTCATTTTTTGGAATTAAAAGGTCGGCTTATATTCGAGCCAATACAGTAAAAATATACTATGATTTTGTACTACATAGTAACTGTAATTTCCCTTTAAATTCCTGTGAATAAATTGAAAACTCCAAACTTAGCTTTTCTGCATTGATGGATGTTTTGATTTGATTGCCATCTGAGTCCCCGTTTCCTGTGTATTTTTAGAAAGGAAAAATGAGAAAAACAAAATAAAATGAAAGAAATTCGGATTTTCTTGTATTTGTTCACGTGACCACTGACAAAATGTTACCTGATTTTGGATATCGGTGCCATGAAGATCAGGTCGATTTCAGACATTTTTTTGTAGGATGCTTTTTTTTTGAGATATTCGAAAATTCCAGGCTATATGATTCGCCCTGTATACTGTAAGCTCAATGATTCGAGCAGAATATATAGTTGCAGAGTGAGACTTTCCTTGACTCTAAAAATAATAAAAAAGGACCAAAGACTGATTGTTTTTACTTTCTTATACATAGTATAAGGAAGTATTGTAATCACGAAAAATTTCGACCTCCAGATTTTCACTGACCTTCACGTTTTAGGGTCCCTAGATTACGAAAAAGTGATTTCTGGAAAATGTCTGTGTGTGTGTGTGTGTGTGTCTGTGTGTCCACGATAGCGTCCAAACGGCTAAAGCTATCGAGACCAAACTTTAAACTTAAGATTATTATCTTCCTCTAGAGGTCTGATTAGTTTTCCAGTGGAATCGGTGAACTAGAAGTATCAGTTTACTCCAGCGCCAAAATGTAAATTTTGAAATATCTCATTAAACATTGCGTTTATGAAAATTTTGTATGGGGTAAAAAGTGTTCCAATTTCTCTTATAAACAACTTTTGTTTGGAAAATTTTTTAAAATTCCAACCGGAAGTACCAGTTTTACTCTTGTCAAAATCCAGTTTTTGGCCGATTCAGGCGAAATGAGATGGTATAGGAAAATTTGTGAAGTATACCAAAGTGTTTAGAAGCTAATTTGAAGTAACTGTTATTCACAACTTTTTTAAAATTTCTATCGGAAGTAGATTTTTTAGACAGTTGTTTAATTTTTTTCTGAATTTGGACCAGGTCATTTATGTATAAGAAAGTCGGGTGGTGACCACGCCTCATTTTTTGGCTAAGGAATTCGGCACAGATGAAGGAAAGCGACATCAGATGCATTTATTCTTCCACTCTAGATACCTCCCAAAGTTATGTACTGTTTTGCTTAAAACTGAAGAAACCAAGACTTTGGTCCCCTGCAAATTTGAGTTATCCAGTTTCGACTGTACCAAATTTTCTTTTTAAATTTTGTTTATTAAATTTAATCCCTGTAATAAGTTTTATTTAATTAAAAATCCTTTTAAGAATTGTTTATAATCAAATGTATACAAATCTCTCTTATCTCTTAAGAGGTGTTTGCATAAGCATCTCATTGGGAATATTGAACTACTAGAAGCGAACCCACCCGATTGTATAATCGGAAAATAACCCATTGTTAGATTTTTTTCTTTGTTGTGAGAACGTCCACCGTCGCTGATTTTATATTGAACTGTTTTACAGATTGCATTGTTGAAGATCCTACTTGCTGCTGCTCCGACTTCTAAAGCTAAAACAGACTCCATCAACATCATGGCTGACGTTCTGCCAGAAGAGATGCCGTGAGTATATGAAGTTATTGTTTTATTGGAGCAGAATTTGAACTCTAAAACTCTGGAGATAGATTGCTAATTTTTCTTTTCTTCGGTCATTTCTTTTCTTGCACGTCTAATTTAGAATTAGCTTAATTAAGGCAGAGTAATTTAATTAATCCTATGCTTGTGACTAGCTTTGAAACGTGCCCAACATGGAAAATTCATTGATCACTAATGGTCAAGACTGCCCAAAATTTAATTGTTTTAATACTGTTACGACTGTATTCACCAACCGATGATTAAAACTAGAATCACATAATCCATGATTCAGGATTACTTCGTTCATAATTACATTTCGCATTCTCCAACCACGGATTGAATGATTCTTGGAGTAATCTCTCTTTGTAAGATTCAATCTGATTGGTTATGATGTGATGACGTCGTGCGCATATTTTGATGCCCAAGATAAAGGGCAGATATTCTTTTCACTTTCGAATTTCAAATCCCTTTCTATGTAACTACAATAGCCTTACAATAATGGAAGGAGCATCCCATTATTGCAAGAGCACATTGTCATTTACTCGTGATTATTGTGGGCCTATGAACGGCTCATCAAGTGATAAAATAAATTTTTTATGCAGTTTATAGTGATAATAAAAGTTTAAACAAGTTACAGTATGTCAGCCTTTCTAACTGAAAATATTTTCTTAGGATGACTTTTCCTAAACAAATCAGTTTCTTGAAGAAATACTAAATCATTGTGTCGGTTATGTCGTCCATCTTGTTTTAACTAATTTCAACCATCAGCACATTTGTTAATTTTCGATTCAATAGGTAATCCTCCAACAACTCAAATCAAATGGCAACTCAAATATGATATTTAATCAGAGATTTTTGTCGTGGTGAATACTAAAACTATCACTCAAAGCTGATTCGAGTGTTAATCCTTGGTGGTGAATATGGCCGTGGCCACTGACTTGATATGGAAATGACTGTGCTGGCATGGTAAAAAGAAATAGGCTATTAAATAACAATAAAAAATCTCTTTATATAATGAGCTGTGTATATGTGTCTTGTTGCATGCCAATTGATGCGTTTCAAAGACCAGTGATCAAGAGTGGGTAAGGGTTTTTATAAATTGATTAAGGACCTAGCTAAAATTCTTACTTTATTGAATAACAAAATATTAGAGCACCCCAAAAAAGATTAGGTTTTACGTTTTAAACCAAGGAACTAAAAAGTACTTTACTTTTATTTAATCTTCTGAAATTTTATTTATTTATTTATTTATTTATTTATTTATTTATTTATTTATTGTAATCCAATACGTTCATCCAGGGCCTGTATGGCCTGAGGCCGACGAGTTGGGTCCCTGGATTAACGACTGCTGTATGATGGTCACAGCAGCCAGGGGGGGTGAAGATTGTGAATCACGGATGGTCACCCATCCAGTGACTAGCTATGGCTGATGTTGCTTAACTTCAGAAGTTGTGTTTCAGTGAAAGCCCACCAGGCCACGGCTTCCCCCGAGCATTTTTTTTTTTTTTTTTTTTTTTTTTTTTTTAAATTATGGGATTTTTCTAACTAAGTACAGTTAGGAACAGAGCATTAAACAGAGCGTAAACTCCAAGTAAAAAAAGACTCTTTATTACTCCTTCAGAAAAGTGAAGTAAATAAAGATTGGTATAAGAATTGACAAATTATCCTTCTCAGCGATACATAGGATAGATGACCAACGATATTGAAGTATAACGGGTGGATGAGCTAGCACTGGAAGACGTGGATCCAACAACATAATTCGATCTTTGCAGTGGGAGTTGGCTCACAAATCACAAAATTACTTGGAAGTAAAAAACTAAGAAGGATTAATATATATTTCCAGGAATTAAAAAGTTAATAAAGAAAAATTATAAAAAAACAATAAATAATTGTTGGGCTCAACGAATGGAATGTTTGGATCTTTGGCACAAGCATCAAAATGAAAGGCTAGAGTAAAGCTGATGTATTTTTGTAGACAGAAGGAACCAATAACGTACGGTTTCTTTGCACGAGACGGATACTAGTTGATTGAACTTCCACGGCAGGCTCAAGTTTGAACTGAATTCTCAGAGTAGAGGGACACAAGGTTAAAGGAAAAAGTCCAATAAAATAAGTTCGGTGAGAAAATTGAAATGAAATAAAAATAATGAAGAACTTAAATCAAAACAGGTGTCTTACCCCCTTCAAGACCAGGGACAACAGAAAATACACTATTCGCGAATGCAGGACAGCGCAACAACAAATACAAACACACCACGAACAGCGGGAAAGGGAAAATCATCCATCCGGTCTACAAGAAGGGGGGGTAAACAGGAAAGGAGTAATTCAACCTGTAAACAAAGAAAAGTAATAAAAAGAAAACATCGTAAAAAAGGAAAAAATTAAATAAAAACAGGGAAGAGATGAAAAAAACAGTATAAAATAAACAAAAAAGTTGGTAATTAAGCACTAGTATCAAATTATTGGTTGAAGAACAATACAAAAGCACAACTTGATTGCGAGTCCAATTGGGCAAACTCTGTACGCAGAAAAGAACATACTATAGGGCTTCTTCTCCAATGTGAATCAATCGAACGGAAAGTCTAAATTATGGCAAATAATCCATCCAAGTGAAGTCGACCACAGAAGGGAATGTACTAGCGGGTGAACATCCGACGTCCGCCGCATCTCCGAATCATTAGCGGTGAACAACATGAAACCCTGTCATTCGAAGTGGATAACGGATAGGATAACTTCAAAATGAAGAGAATTCCAAAGGATAGTTAATAGTTAATAGTTCATACTACGTCTAAGAGATAACCTGCCATGGCGAACGGTTGCTCCTGAGCGGATAGTCATCAACGTGGGCCATGTTTATTATCATCATGAAGAACATACTCTATTTGACCAGCGACTGATTTCCGACGATTGCTGGCGCTTGGTCGCAATAGAGCTCCATTTTCTCGGCCGCAAACATCGATTTCCGAACTTAGGCTGACGCGAGATTACAGGATCTAGAAAGCCATGGGGGTAATCATTAGCCTGAGGGCAAGCATCTATCTTATACGCATAACGTCTACCTTCTTAACTCAGCGAAGGCTAGGCGATAACTAAAAATTTTTTAGCTAAAACCGAAGCGACTCAACATTCATCACGTGAAGAAAGAGGCGCGAACATTCTAAGACGAAAAAACCTTGAAGAAAAAGATAATTAGTAACCTCGCAACAATGACATCAGTGAGAAAATTACAGAGCCAACAATACTTTACGGATAAGTCTTTAAACTGCAAAGAAAATAAGATATTTAAAATAAATAAGAAAAAAGATATTTTAAACAAACTTAAATAATATAGAAGGACGAAAAATTTCTACATATGTAAATAACCTGACTTAATACCGGCATCCAAAAAAGAAATGAATACTAAAGTAATGGATAGAAAAAAAAGACACATACTAGTGCTAGCACAAAAATTCAAAAAAGAAAAGAGAAACTCTAAAAATAAATAAGACCGCTACAGTATGTGTGTAGAGATACGTGTAGAGATATGTGTAGAGATACGTCAAGCCATGTTAACAGAAAGATTGCTTGCTAATTAGAAGATTCCATTGAATTGCTGGCGTCAACAATGATCAAGAACGAGCTCAATTTATAAGTGCAATATTTTAGCAACAAATATCTCTTATTAAAATGAGCACTGTGTGTGTGTGTGTGTGTGTGTGTGTTTTTGAAATAATTCAAATCAGCATAAGGAGAAGAATTGATACTGGTGTCTGGTCAAAAAATAAAAATTTGGAGAAAACCCTTTATCGTTTTGTTTATTTTTTTAGAGCAACTGAAATTCAAGTGAATTTTCACGATATTTGCTTGGGCTTTTTAGAAGAGTAGCCCTATGCATTTAGATAATAAATTATGCAAAAGACCTTTCCGTAACCCTTGCAAAAGACATCTATATATTTAAGTTCCAAGGGTGATTTTTTTCGGCAGTTCGTTGGAGAAAACTACTGCATTTGTAAACTACATTTTGGTCTTAAATGAAAGGTCTTGGTTTGTAGATTTGTCAAATTTAGCGTTTGTGTCCATAATTACTATTAATTGTTCTGCATCTATTTGTTGCTCTGCTTTTAAACTGCTCTACTATTCTATTTGTTGCTCTGACGATTTATTATTTATTTATTTTTTAATTAAAGAGATGGAGATTAATAATAAAATGGAGAGTAAGATTATAAAAATGAATGGTGACGGGAACTCCTTATTCTGGACTCTTTCGTATTGTTCAGGGTCGAGTCACTGAATTATGACCGCCACGTAGGTTTATGTAAATACGATTGTGCTCATTCACCGGTGGGGCGGATAAACCTGCCTGTTGGAAGACATCTAAAGATGGTTTCAAAGGAACAGTTCGTATAGCAATAGTCGCAGTCGTGGGTAAAGCACGTGACCTTACAGACCGTGAAAAAGGTTTGATCATCGGGTGTTATGCAAAAGGCAAGTTGACAAGTGTGCATTGCAAGAAACAACGTGCGTTTGCATTGCAATACAAACATTGGACCCTAGACCCATGGAGAAAGAGTGCATTTTCTGATGAGTTGCGCTTTCTACTGCATCATATCGATGGGTGCTGGTGTATTTGTCAGGAGACATCCGAAAAGAAACTACCCGAAACCATTGTTGGGTGGAGGAGGCAGAGTAATGGTCTGGGGCATGTTTTTGTGGCATGTTTTAGGTCCATTACTTCCTCTGGAAGGTACCATCAACAGCTGTGCATATTATCCATCATTGCCGAACAGTGCATCCCTACATGGCAACTGTGTAACCTGCGAATGACTGCATCTTTCAACAGGATAATGCCACATGTCACATGGCCAAAATTTGCTGTGCATGGTAGGATGATTCCACTTACTACCCTGGCCTCCAAACTTCTCAGATTTTAGCCTTGCAAGAGACTGTGGGAACATCTGGATCGACACGTGAGGCAGCCCGGAATTTTCCTGAGTTACGTGATGCTCTTCTGTTCGCATAGGAACAGATTTCCTGTTGCCATCTTCCATGCCCCGTCACCTAGCTGCTGTTTTGGCTCCAAAAAGATGCTATTCATGTTATTAGGAAGGTGGTCATATTTCAGTGACTCGACCCTATATTTTTAACACCGAAGGCAGACATTGTGAAATCAGATCAGAAACAGTTTCTAAAATACTTACGGAATAGGAGTTTTATGAAGATTTTGTCATGGGTTTATCCGCTGAAGCTTATAAAAGTTTGCTCTCAGGAGATGGGTTGTTTACCATCAAATTTTGACGGGTTCCATCTAGTACTAAATAATAATGACCTAACAAATGGATTAACAAAAGACTAAAAGAAATATGCTATATGGCATAAACAAAATTGCTGACTGTGTTGAAAGCTAATGGTTGAAAATGATGACACTTCTTAAAGCTAAAGTTTGAATTAATTACAGCACTTTTTAAAATTTTTTTTATCTTCTTACAAGAAGGTGACAAGCAAAACCTATGTGCAAATACATGGGGACATTGCCTGCATCATTGTTGCTATACAATCAGAGCTCTTCCTCATTAGGAGGCTGAAATTACGTATCACTTTTATACGAGGGCGAGTCCAAAATTATCTACACTTTCACAATAACGTACATTCAAGGTGGTCATACTACCTTCTGTGCATACGTGCTTAGAATTGGTATGATTGTGGTCATGATTTTGAAATTTGATCCCAATCGCATCATTTGCCTTTTGGCTATTACAATTTAAACATGTCGCTCTGCTAGCAGTTTGCACCATGGAGAAACAACTAGCAGTGATCCGATTTCTTTGGTCAGAGATTGTGAAAGGGGCTGAAATTCATCATAGACTTTTGTTACAATATGGAAACAGTGCTTTATCATGAACGAGTGTTTTTTCGTGGATCGAGAAGTTTAAAATTGACCAGACGAGTGTGACACAAGAAAAGGGAGCAGGACGCTCGTTAACCTTCACCATGGATGACAAAATTCAGCAACTCTAGAGATGGTTCTGGTGACTAGGCAAGTTAACATCGATTAGGTAGTGTCTTCTTTGAACATTACTCATGGTTCTGCTCATCAAATCATCCATGATGCAAAAGTGGCTTTGCAACGAACCAAAATACCTTCTACTTGGAAGGATTATGCAAACTTGTGGACTGCTGGACCAAGAGCATTGACAATGCAGGTGACTATGTAAAAAAATGATATATGTTGAACCCCTACTTGTGTGTAAATAAAGGTAGAACAAAAAGCTTAGATAGGTTTTGACTCTCCCTTGTATAACACGTTGTTGGATCCAGGAATGTCGCTAGTGAAAGTGGCAAATTTCAGAGTCCAGCAACCTTATTAAGTAGTGTGTTGTGCCTCCTTTCATCTTAAAAACCGACTGAATTCATCGATCCATGGACTTAGCAAGGTGCTAAAAATGTTCCTGAGGTATTGTGTACCATGCAGACAGTAACGAGTCATGTGGTTCTCAAACGTTTGATGGGATATAGGCAAGGAATGAAAATTCCTTTCTTCTTATCCCAGTTCAATTGGACTGATATACAGTGACTGGGTGGGTCACTGCAGCAAAGAAAATTCAGCTTGTTCTTGGTACCCTTTCGTGATGACCTTTATCATCAATGAGCAGGTATTTATATTGGAGTGCTGCTGGCTCGATGTTTATGGTGTAGTGAACCATTCTTGATACATCCTTGAAACTGTTGTATGCAAAAAAGTTCAGGAGAACTGCCGTTTCAGAATGTCATGCATCTGCAATCATGCCACTTTCGAAGTTTGTTAGATTTTTACCTATGATAAGGTATCATTGCTTGTGTGGTGAACAATTTTTACAATGGGCAGTGGCAAACCTGGCGGGAGCAGATTATTTTAAGCCACTGGCCTAGATTCTTCTTGATACGAGATAAATGCAAGTCACATAGTCAGTGAAATGCAGTCATGATTCCATCCTTTACAGTCTGGATGAAAAATTCCAGTGATTTTTAATTTAGAGACAAATATGCGTACAATTATAATGAAACTTTTCCTCCTGAACAGTCAAAATTTTCTGTAGATAAACTTTTCATCCGACAAATTAACTTTGGAGCAAATTTTAAAAAAAAATTAAGTCCAAAAAAAAAAAAAAAAAAAAAAAAATTAAAGTAAAATAAAGTCACTTGAGAATCTCCTCTTCCATCTCAGATGGTCAAATGTTAGTCTTTAGTGAAGAAAAATTTATTTCAAAGGAAATTATTTTCAACAGAGTTATACCATTTGACCTTTGTTGAAAATAACTCCAATGTTGTAAACAAAAAGAAGAAAAATTTCGATGACAACGGTCAAATGGAATAAAGTCCTTTGAAAATAATTTCCGTTGAAATAACTCCAATTATACCCTACTTGCATTACAGAGCTAGATCAAGTCAATCTATGAATTGGATTCATTAAGCAACTAGATTTTTTTCAGATCCACAGAGTGTTTGTATTTCAGTTAAATCCACAGAGTGTTTGTTAAATCTATACCTTATCTCAGCTTCAGTTGAGAGTGACGTCGCGAGTGAAGCGGTTGCAGTTCGCCCGCATGAAGAAATAGTTCGAATAATTTTCTGTATAAAAATTTCAAAAATCTTTCTGGAATCATGTTTCATATTTTTCTCCTCGGTATAGTCCATTTTTTGTTAGATAATTTTATGATTAACGCGTGTGCGAAATAATAAAAGATATCAACCGCATATAATTTAATATTGTGAATAATCGAACAGCTCCAAAAGTGTTTTCTTTCGATTTTAGATACTTTTGATTTTAGACGTTTTGTCGAATATCTAAAAAATACTTGACGAATTACCCTGAAACTTCAGGGATTTAAAGAACATGTTACACTTCATATATTTCAACGAATGTTTTGACCCTGCGGCAAATAGGGGACCAACAACAAATTGAAAAAAAAAATAACGTTTGGGATCACCCTGTAAAAAATATTGCTTGAAATGCGTTGTAGCTGTAGCATATGATTAAGAGGCTTATTTTTTACTTATGTGTTCATTTGTATGAGAATAGCTCGCTAGTTCATTTGGATAAAAAATTTCTTCCATTTTGGTATCTGCTCTACCCCCTCTTTCAGTATAGCCCTGGTTCCTACATGAAAGAAATGTGTCAGAAATGAAAGATGATCAAGTTGCCACGAAGAGGATTAAAATATTTTAAACATTAATTTAAAAAAATGATATCTGATAGACACCATTTGACTATACTACGTTCGAGAAGCCACGCGATTATGGGATGGTGTAACGTAGCATACATAGCCTTAGAATAACTCATTCTTTTAACGGCGGAAGGATACGATGTTATGCACTATGTCTGGTATGGGATGTCAAAGGAATATTCTTGGAAAGGACTGAAAGGCAAAATGTTCATGTATTTGGGTATGTATAGTATCGGTTTAAATTACAGATGTTAAATGTCTTTTTTTATTTTTCGCGGCAACCATAATTTTTTTTTATCGTGCAGCATTTTTTTACGGGTTTACTCGTAAGGTAATAATGAAATTTTCTTTGATTCTATTTCAACAATAATGCATATAAGGGACACCTTGCTGCCCATTTTTTCAGTTTTTCCCATTGATAACTGATTATTATTTCATAGTCTTCTTTTAGGCATAAAGGAAATTTTGAAATTTTCTTTCTTATTCTTTATAAGGAATTAATCTGTCTCAATGTATCTTTAAATATTTAAACTCAATTCGCACAATGTAGCGATTAATGTTTCTCACCACAGTCTTTTGCTGTATTAGCGTATATTTAAATATTCCTTTATTTATTTCGAGAAATGTTTTTTTTGTAATTGAGATCACAATGCTAATTCCTCAATTAGACCGTATTTATAGAATATTCTTCTGTACAGATTTTTTTTTTGTACTTCATAATACAATGTAAATATCTTATTTTTAAATCGAAATAAGAGTCCCTTTTTTTAACGAGCCACATCTATTCTTATGTTTGGGATTCTTTCAAGTAACACCCCTTAATTCCTGTTCTATTTTTTTTTTTTTTTTGCTTCCCCCTCTAACAAATATGATCAACAATACCCTACCGTAGGTGATGTAACAATGTATGACGTTTTTGCACTCAGGCTTTGATTAGAGGTGGTAATGCATATACGGGGTTGTGCATAACCTTTTGCTAGGGGGGCTGCGACTTAAACCGCAGCGTTGTAGCACACTCTTATGACGCTTCGGCAGAGAGTAGTTCATTGTGCGTCTATTGGTATTAAACAAATATGGCTGGTTTAATAAATGACAGTGAAGAGCAGCGTTTCATGGATAGAGTTCGTGCAAATGCATATCGAGAGGCAATGGAAGCAGGTGCGTCTTTTATTAATTGCAAATGGGTTGCGAACAAGTTAAACCGATCGGATAGATGGGTGACGGACAATTGGAAGAAAGGTTATGATAACTGCCATGCCGAATTTGCTGAGAAATTATCACAGGAACGCAAAAACATCATTGCTAATAACAGTGGCAAAAGACGTCGCAGCTGTGTCAACGTTGTACAAGAAATTAAAGCCAAGCGTGGAAAAACAATTTCTCGTTCAACGGTTCAAAGACATCGTCAGCGTGCAAACATCAAGCCATTCCATGTTATTCCGAAACCGATGAAGACCGCATTAAACATCGAAGACCGGCTCTGGTTTTGCGACTACCTGCGGGATTGGGTGGAAGACGACTTCGTGCACCTTGCCCCGAGTGAAGAGTTCTTTGTGTGGACTATGAGACGTCTGAATTACCAAAACGATAGGGTCTGGAGCTTATCGATTACAGATATTTCTGACGATGAACACTATCAAGAGCTGTCCAAGAAGCCTGACTGCATTGGCATCTTCGTGTGTTTCACCGCCAAGCGAATGATGTGGAGATTCAAGGAGCAGGGTGAGTCATGGAATGGTGATTATTTTTGGAATTTGCTAACAAATGATGTTTTTCCGTTTCTTCGAGATCCAAACAACACTATTGACCCGCATGAAGTTTGTTTTTTGCACGATAAGGCACCTTGCTTTAAGGCTAATGCAACACAGCAAATCCTAAGAGAAAGTGCTATCGATTTCTTCTCATCAAACGAATGGCCCGGTGCATCCCCTGACCTAAACGTTGCTGAACATTTTGGAGCAGTGTTAAAAGACGCAGTGGAATCTTTAATGATTCAAGAACGTGGTGAAAATCGGTATTCTCGAGACCTTCTAATGGGACACCTGACATCTGTGCTGAAGGACATGGAGTATGATACTGCTCTGTTTGAGACACTCCTCCGCTCCTACCCGAAACGGATGCGTGCTGTTAGAGAAGCAGGTGGTGGCCACACTAAATACTGATGTGATAAAAGCAGAAATAAACGTACTTTTTGATTATCAACCGCAGAACATTCCACTTAGTTTTGTTTATTTTCCAGACCCCTAGCAAAAGGTTATGCACAACCCTGTATACCCCATCCTGTTTGGTCACAGGGGGCAGTTGGTTTCCCCTCGGCCGGTTACTGGAGGCTAATGATCAGTATTTTTTATTGGTCACAGAAATGGCTGCCAGAAAGTTACGGGAGCTCATTTTATGGTTTAACCTAAGTTAACCCAATCTCAGTTAACCTAACCCAACACCAGAATGCATAAAAAAAACTGACTTACCTTTAAAAGATGGTTCCTTTCAACAATGGTTAATTATCCAGAAAGCAGAAAAAAAGAAAATCAGAAATCTACAAATAGCTCAAAACGACCGCGACCTGCTAATTATGTGTGGTTGCTATGGCAACAGCTAGTGCACGATGGGAAGAGACAGTCAAAACACACCCTCTAACGTCCGAATCCACAAACAAGACACCTTGCAAAAAAAAAACAAACTCGAAATTAGTCGTCATGTAATTGTGCGGATAGTAAAAATTAACCAAAAATGATATCAATTCTAAGTTTATTTACCTAACGTTTGGTATTTTTCTATTTTATTTTCTTTGTTCTTATTAGAAAAAATACATAAAATTGGTATAAGTTTGTAATGCGTCAAGTTTGTTTGTAAATGTTTATCCAAATTGGAATAAAAGATTCCAAATACACCCAAAAAATATAGAAAAATTTGAACTACATGCGAGTATGTTTGTGGCTAATTGTGAGGTTATGATTCTCTGCTATATAGAGAGATCAGGTGTACAAGGGTTGCTTTTTAAGTAAGGTCTGTTTGGAAATCTCGCACACTGATAGCAGTGCGCATGCACACCACAACTAGCAGCCGTTGTGAACAAGCAGACATCATTCATATCTGTGGTGTCAGCGTGTGTGTATCACATTGTGTCATTAAACTGTTTAAGATTCTTGAGGTTGCTGTCAACTGCAAAATATGGTCTGTTATGTTTTTTGATAGCATTGGCATTCATATCAACATATTCAGTAAGGTGTAAGGACCTACCCTTGACCACCCTCTTTACAGCCTGGATCTGGTTTACAATTACTACCACCTGTTCCAGTACCAAAAGTGAAAAGTGCATAGCTTTCCTCACAGGTGGCAGACTTCTATTAAAGACTCACTGAGTGCTATGACAAATGTTTTAAATAAACTTAGAAATTATGTAGAAAAATGGTTAAAAGTTATGTAGAATATGGTAAAAATAAATAAATTTGGCAAATAAGTATGTAGGTTTGTTTTTATTACTTTAAAAACAACCCTCATAATGTATAACTGTATTTATGAAGAAAATAAGAATAAATTTTAAAAAATTCTTCCATTAACATTAACCTTTTTTTTCCCCGATAATAAATAGGATGACAGTTCTGCAATCCATGAAACTTGGAATAGACGTAAACCGTCACAAGGTGAAATCTTCTTTCATTTTTCTTTTTAAACTGCTATCTGTATTGGAGTGTTTTTCAAGTGACAGTTATGGAGCATATGCAATAAGATCTTTGGGGTTAAAGTGAACTATCTGACCACGGCGTTTTGCTTTTTTCGCGTTTCTTCACTTCAGTTGTTGCCACGTGTTTTCTTTCCCATCGATGTTTAGGAAGCTGCGTTTTTTTCAGAATACGTGACCAAGTCTAAAAGTAGTTCCAGTGATGAACGATCCGCCATATATTGAGAGAGGTAATGAAAGGAAAAAATTTAACTACCTTTAAATTTAACAAAACTTTTGCCACTCTCGGCGCTTCGTGCCTCACATCAGCCCTGCAGGCCTCATTCAATGAGGCTCATTAGTCACTGCTTTCCGTTATTCGAACGCCTTCGGCGTTCTGTCTACGACGTTCCCCTGCGAGGGCAAATAACTAATATATACCCCAACCTATTTGGTTACAAGGGGCAATTGGTTTCCCCTCGGCCGCTTACAGGAGACTAATGATCCATATTTTTTATTGGTCACAAAAATGGCTGCCAGAAAGTTACGGGAGCTCATTTTAGGGTTAAACCTAAGTTAACCCAACCTCAGTTAACCTAACCCAACACCAGAACGCTCAAAAAATTGCTGGCTTACCTTTAAAAGATGGTTCCTTTCGACAATGGCTAATTACCCAGAAAGCAGAAAAAAGAAAATCAGAAATCCACAAATAGCTTGAAA
>JAHWFO010014826.1:1340358-1450826 GCA_023313115.1 Rhysida immarginata
GTAGACAGTGACCTTCCTCATGCTTTGAAGGTCATGTATGCGAAATTTCATCAAGATCGGAATAAAACTGTAGATTTGTATAAAAAACGTACACACAGACCCACCCACAGACCCACAGACCCACCCACAGACAAACATCCTTCTTTATATATATAGATAGATAGAAGAAGATATTATTATCTGACAATATCCTACAATTAAAGGTTTACAAGGTATTTTTAAGGAAACCCCAATTCATTGAAGTTTCTGCTAGGAAATCCGAAAGATAGACCCCATCAACGCTACAATCTGGGATTTTGAAAATCCTTGTAAAACTTGTAATAAGGCAATCTAAAAGAAATGCTGAAATTCGTTGGAAGAACATATGGCGCACACAAAATCTGGGACGCTCGGAAAAGTCAGCAGTAGCCAGGCACCTCCTGGAGACTGGACACACAACACAAAAAGAAAACCTTAAACCACTACGTCAAGTCAATAAAAACTACCTACTGGATGCTTACGAAACCCTGGGAAAAAAGAAGAAAGACCCGGGATTACTTCTCAAAAGCGACTATGGTTCCCTTGGGGATTCAAAATTGTTTGAACTTATTAAAAAATCGGGTATTCTTGATTATGTTTAATGTACTTTGCCATTCCCTCCTGTTTGGCTTCCTTTTTTATATAATTGTTTTTCTTTAAATTATTTTTTATTTTTATTTTTTAATTTTATTTATTACATTTGGGTTCTGTAATTTTATTATCTTATTTTTTAACTTTGGATTCTGTAATTTGGCCGCTTGTATGTGTATTCCTTGCATTCCACTGAATGATGGCCACAAGATGACCGAAATGCGTATACGGTGCATTAAAATTCTTTCTGTGTGGACAAGAGATGTTTTTTTTTTCTTTCCTTCCATAACCACTTATAAATGTTTGTACAAAGGCTTTAAACAATCTATTGAATAGTAATATAGAAGTTCTTCTGGAAATGGACAGTAGACCTCCTAGTCTTACTGTATATAATTTCTGTTCCCATGCTCGTGAATAAAACGTTTTGCAAAGAAATTTGGCCACCTTTTGCAGAGAAATTTGATTATACACAATCGCAACTGTGTATGGTTCCTTGAATAAAAGTACTTAAGTCTGGCTATTAAAAGGTCCACCAAATACAGTGTCGCCATCATGTGTCCGCATTTTCTCATCCATGATGAAATAAAAGGAGTTCATCTTGCAATTTTTCTTGAAATTTGTGATTGTAAACATGTCTTTTGATCACTAGGTTTGATCACCTTTTCTACAGCTCTCTGTAACAGTTCACTTAAAATGTTTTTGAAATAGAATACCCTATAACATTGGCCAAAATATTAAATGAGTCTATATTCCTGTCGTATTTCTATGAAATTTCTATCTTAGCTATAATAGAATCAGTGTACTCTTTTTAAAAATATTTATTTGTATCAGTGAGAGAAATAACGGACACTTAAGTTAAATCGTTTTTATATATATATATATATTCAGTTTCTTTATTTTTGTCAAGTTTCATTACGATAAAAATTAAATTAATCCTAGTCTAAAATAAATTGGATAAAACAAATCATAAGTAACAACTGAAAGTTTTCAATCAAATAAAAATCATTATCAAGTTTAATATACAATATATCTCGATATCAAACCCAATAGAATACTTTTCGTCATCGTTAAAATCAAAATATACAGTTCAATGTTCATTTTACAGAGGCTACAAAAATTGTATTATAAATTTACATAAGAGTTAGCATTAAATCATATCCCATACATCATGGAATAACATTGTTCTAAAAATTGGTACAAGAAAAGCTCAGAATCTGTTGGGAAAAATAAAATTAACAAGAACTTAATTTCCTCCACCTTAACGATAAGCATTATGTACAATAAGATAAATGAAATTGTTATTGTTCCATCAAAATTATCATACAATCGCCGGTTAAACAAATAAAAGAATTAACTAAAACATTCTTTAATAATTTCCATTCGTATTTGAGTAACAAGAGAGAAAATCTATAATATACATTTATCTAGAATCATTAAATTAAATTCTTCGTTTAATCCTAATTTCGTATATTTCTGGCATATAATCTGATCATTCTATTTGATATAAGAATATCAACCTTAGAAAGTCAACTGATACGTGCAGTTGTAAATTTCAGAAACTGAAAATTTGTCCTTTGATATTATTGAAGAGGAGGAGGAGAGTACGTATATACAATTTGCGAATAATATTGAATTGTAAATAAATGCTAAATACTCTAAAGTAAAAGATAAGCGAGTAACATTCTTCTATTATTTCACTTGTTCATTCCTACCATGAACATTCATTCAACACATGATTAAAACAAATTATAAAGCATAAAATCATATTTATATAACAAAATATTAAGTGAAAAAGAAAATTTATGAGAATTCAATCTTATAATAAATTAATAGTCACAGACATCTGTGTTGTAAATACAGAACAACAAATCTCGTATTACATTAAAGTAAAGATCCATTTAAATAATAGTTTTAAATAGTAATTTTTATTTTTCTTCTTAACTGAATTTTTTCATTACATTTCCATACAGAAAAATTTTTGAAGTTTTTTTTATTTTTTTAAGTACAAGATCATTTTTTTTATTCACATAAAGCATATCTATCTGATCTAACATCAAACACTGTGACAATCTTGATTTGTTAACAGCATTGTTTCGCAAACATTCGTTGCCATTATTATTTGTATTAACATTAGTAGATAGTTGTGTAACATCCCAAGAAGAAGAATCGGTAAGTTTTATTTAACAGCAAATTTTTCTTGTTTTTTTGTTCAACAGTATATCTATTTTTCACAATATTTAGCATGAAAACACACATTGCCCTCAAGTGTTGAGAATTCTTTAATATTTCCATATTAACATGTTTATAAACGAGATATGAAAAAAAAGTCTAGACACATTTATTGGTTGGTTTATTCCATAGTACTGTTATTGCAAATTTTAATTCAGCACAAACTGAAGTGTTAACAATACAACACTGATTTCCAATTAGAAATTTGACAAAACCGAACAAAGTTTAATGTGCCTACACTTTTGAGATACCTCGTAAATACTGTGCTTTAAACAAGTGTGGAACATGATCAGGCCTTTGTTGAATTTCCTTAAGGAATAAAAGTGAAAATATTGACCACCGACAACACCGATAACGCTTCTTAATACTTTGAGTTTTTGTTTGTAATGATTTTATTTATTTATTTATTTATTTATTTTTGATTTCTGACAACACCTATTTCCGTTGATGACACGAATTGGAAAGTTAAGAATGAACGTTATTTAATCGAAATTAAAAATAAAAAAAAAAATTAAAAAAAATATAGCATAGAACTTTATAACATATACACTCCTGAGAATAGAAAAATCGAAAAAATATTTACATTTAAAGTACATTCATAATGAGAAAAGTCTAGAAATTATAACCGACTACACATTAGTTTTCAATCCCACTAATTCTGAAAAATTTAAATACGCTTTACGTTAAATACCTTGCATTCATTTTGCATACACCCAGTTATACACTCACCCACACATGAATATATTTATATGCATTTATGTATATATATATAATATGTATGTATATATCTCAGATTGCTTTAAATTATCACATTTACAATGTATTTAACGTAGGCATTGAATACATTAGGTGTAATAAATATAGAGATATGCTTTACAAAGTCCTTTTTTTATTTTATTTTAGATATCCTTTAAAGAAAAATCGCATAATCTCAAAAAAAGGTCTTCAAAATAACAAGAACATCACACTCAGGTAAATTGAGAGAGAGAAAGAGAGAGAGAGAAGAACGGGGGCAACAAGACATAGAATTTTGACGTTTATAATCATCGACTAGATGGTTAATCCTATACAAATATTTCTTTTGAGTGAAATAAATTCTTCGAAAAAGAAACTGACATCTACAAACACGAAGTTTATATATATACATATAGAGTATAAATATCTCCCTAGGTTCTCATGAATAAGGCATTGTATTTTGTCAAGAACAAAAAAAGGAAAAGAAAGATATCAGGCCTTTTATCTGTTGCCTTTTCTTGCATTTAATAGTCCAAAATTAAAAACTCAACAGATCCGGTCTAAAATCTAAAATAACTAGTCAGTCGTTAAGCCCTATTCACATTTCATTTCTCTCTCGTGCAAATTATTAGAAAAAAAATAAAACAAAAATATTTTAATTACCTAAAATGCTTAGAATTTATTATACTTCTAGAAGCGTTCACAAGAAAATTCTTTACTTTTTCTTTACTACTTATATAGACACTAACTCTTGGACAGTCTTCTTTGGTATTAAGTCACACACTTGGCAAACGTGATATGTGAAAGCGCACAATTCCATCGAATGCTATCTGAACAGAAATCCACCAACGAGTCTTAAAAAATAGAGCAGGAACAAAAAACTGAAACCCAAAAATTCCTAGGTAAATTATAACATTTCTAATTGTTATTCTATAGGAAAATAATCTCATAATCATACAAAAAGAAAGCCTTGTTTCCTATTCGTTCAACTTGAATAAGAAAAAAAAGATACGAATTTGCAGTTAATCAGTGACAAGCTCCATCCCTGCCTAGAGAAAACCCTTCTTTAAAGAAAAAAAAAATGAAATTCCTTATATTATTTTCAGCTACCAAATAAAGAACAGATCAAAGATATTCTTTCCTTCCCTTTAGCTTTAAAACCCTAACTTGAAAACCATAAAAAATTAAAATAATCTTTACAAAAGTATAAGAACAAAATTTGATAATAGAACTGACTACACTTCAATTTTATTCGCTTTCAAATTCAAGAGTATTTGTCTTTGATGATAATGCTGTTTTAAGTATTATATGAGGAATACGTAAATTTAAAATTATTTAACTAAATTTGATGCTATAGCTATATTTAATGTTACAAACTGTTGCTCTCCATATCTTTTTATCCCGAAAACCAGAGAAAAATACTTTGTAAAGAAAAAATGAAGTGTGTAGCTCTAATTAGCAATTTTTATTATGAAACAAATGATTCCTTCTTAAATTATTAAATGTCTTTTTTTTTTCTTTTTTTTATACCTACAATGAAAAATGGATGATTCTCTTTGTATATAAAAACGAAGACGAAAACAAAAATCCAGTTTTCGGACAATGGAAAAAAGAGTTCGGACCGGCGCTTTTTTAAATTGAAAAAAAAGACAGTCGGTTTGGGTTTCAGGTACGGGTGAGAAGTATTGCAAATGGGAAGCAACAGAATGTTTACAAATTAAAAACTCATTTATTACTACTGTCTATTGAAAGACTGCGTCAAGTATCACCTATCTCGGAACCAATGAACGCTAAAAACATTTAGACAAAATATTAAGAATACTAGTTTCTTTAGCCCAACGCATTTCGTTTAAGAAGTTACGTACACTTGTACTAAACTACATAGTATTCAAATGTAAATAGTTCTATCTCTATTTTAAAGGTAGATAGAAGAAATAAATTGAGTGTTTTTTAAAATCTTGATTAAGCCCGGATTTCATGAGTTATTTTAATATCTAAAACGAGAAAAATAAATTTTATGTATGTAAAGAAACCAATTCTAAATATTGCATCATAAAAAAGTTGGGCCAAAAAATAAAAATCCAAATTTTCAAAAGTGTTAAAAGACAGAAAAACATTCTTGATTTTGAAAGAGCTTCTCAAATATCAAATTAAAAGGGTGAAAAAATTAAAAAACCATTTAACTACCTAAAGGGTTTTTCTCGAACTAAAAACAAAATCCCCATTCTAAAGTAGATTCAAAACAACCGAGAATTTGTAAAATGAAAATAAAAGCAAATTAGTTCAGGCAACATGGTAACGATTTATATTTTTCAAAGTCAAAGTAAAAAAAACAAAACAAAAAAAACACAAAAACAACGAACAAGCTTTAAATCTTCTTAATATAGAAATTTTCTATCCATAACAAATGAATAAGAGCCTAATGCTAACAATAATAAAACTAAGACTTTGAATAAACAAAGTTAAACTATCAGAGAACTGGTGTTGAAATCTGATCAGTTTATGAGTAAATGCTTGTATTTATTTTCAAAGGCATTAAAACACACAGAATAACTGAAATGTTTACACCGTTGTTATTTTATTTTTTTTTACCACACGAATAGATTATAAAGAAGGCGGATTTATTTATTTATTTTTTTAATTCTTTATGACATTTTTAATAAAAAAAAAAGTTTTTTTATTGTATGCTATTTTCTTTCTTAACTCGATCACAACTTCCGCATAGGTTTTTTTTAGGAGCCGGTTTCTCATCTAGATGACGAGGAATGATTTCTTCTTGTGCCACGGAGGGACGAACGGCCGGGAGAGATCATCGGGGCATTTTTACATGTCGCCGAAGATCCCAGCGAACGTCTTCCGCAGATTCTTCATCGTGTCCTCGGGGTCCTCTTTCTCCCCGTTGCCCTTCTTCGCCGGTGGCGGACGACTTTCGCTCAGCTCTGGTTCTCCTCCAACAGATGCTTGAGAAGCTGAGAATAAGGAATGAAGAAAAGATGAGACGTTTGTTTAAGTTATACAACGTATCATTAAAACGCATTTGAAATGAAAATGCTATAGGAAAATTTTGGAAATCGGTTTGGAGGGATACTTTAAGATGTTAGGGGATTTTTATATGTATAATACGAATATGTTTGGATAACCCCTCTTTTTTTGGACGAAATGCCAAAATGTTGGTAGTACTGCAGAAGATATTTGCGATCCTCAAAGTATTGGCATATACAATTCCATACCTTCCCTTCTCCTCGATGTAATGGGCACGCTAACATTACGGATTCTGTTTTGAACAGAAAGTCAGTAGAGAAATGTTTTCCAAATTGGAGAAGCGTTCCTGAGAAGGGTGGTACCAGGGACTTGTAAAAGTATTTGTTCAGGTGACTTCATGGAAATAAGTATTTGTTCACTATTGTTAACAATGGAATAAACCTTCAATGGGATTGCCCATTACAATTATATGGACGATAGACATGGGAGACTTTATGGATGCAAATAGTTGTCATTTTATTTGTTTTTGACACTCGAAATGCCTAAAACAAGAGTTTAAGCAGTGAAGAAGAGAAAAGATGTATGATAACGCTGATTAACGAAGGAAAATCACAAAGAGAACTTGCTAAAAAATTGGATGTGCTCAAGGAACTGTAATTGCATGTGGAAAAAATACAGAGCCACAACTCTGTTTCTAACAAGAAAAGAACTGGTACACCACTCAAAGCAACAAGGGGAGATGAGCGGAAACTCAAAACGATAGCTTTAAAAATGAGATCATTATCATTACGAGAACTGTGAGAAAATCAGGTGTAGGTGTATGTATATATATAGTGTGCGTAATCATCTGAATAAGCTTGTATTCCATCGAAGAAGACCAAAGACAAAACCGAAGATGTTGTCAAACATATTGCAGCACTATCAATTAGGAGACATAAACCAACCGCTTTTTCACAAAGAAATTTAATAAACATGTATGTACATTTCGGTCGCTACGCGGCTTTCTTTCAGCATGACTGAATTGATAATATATTAACAATAGTTCTAACAATAGTTCTATGTTAGTGAACCATCTCCAAAACTGTGTCATCCCTACAAATAGTGTCCTTGTTTCCTTCGATATCTGCTCCTTGTTCCCTAGCATTCCTATAAAAGAGACCTTGGATATTCTAGAAACGGTGCTAGAGTTCAACGACATCCCCTTAGATGTAGCTAGATACATCATGATAGTTACCAGGTTATGCTGTTACAACAACTGTTCCAATTCAATGGCCGTTTCTTTAAGATGACCGAGGGTACCCCTATGGGGTGTTGTATTAGCCCCTTTCTAGCTGAACTCTTTCTCCGCGATTTCGAAAACAAGGTCTGTGAATCCTTTCAGTATTTCCCCAAAATATGGTACAGATATGTCGACGATGTTTTTGCTGTGTTTGACCTGGAGAACTTAGACAACTTCTTGAGTGACTTAAACAACGCCTCTCAGTCAGTTAACTTTACTATGGAACTCGAATCCGATCACAAACTCCCCTTCCTAGATTTACTGATAAATAGGGATAACAATAGCCTTACTTTTGAGGTATATAGGAAGCCTACCTTTGTACCAGCATATATTAACAGCTCCTCCAACCATTGCTATACACATAAACTAACCGCTTTCCAGCAATTGGTAAAGAAAGCTTATGCCCTACCCATGACCCAGCAACAAAGAGAAGAAGAGATTGAGAAGATACGACAGTTTGTTGCGAATAATGGATACCATTTACTTGATGCCTTAATCAAGAAACATAAGAGACGCGACATGATACAGGATGCCACAACATTTGTGAGTGAGAAAGAACGGTTAAAGTATCTCGTACTACCGTACAATAAACCCCTGGTCAGAGGCTTAGACAAGATCACCAAGAGATTTGGGGTCAAAATCATTTACAGAAGTCCCCACACACACAAGGACAAGATCCCGCAAGAATCCAGCTCTGGTATCTATGAACTAAAATGTGGCTCATGCCCTGGTGTTTATATCGGCCAATCACGACGCAGAATCGTGGTCCGGATAAAAGAGCACTATCAGTGCATTAAGAACCACAAACCGGAATGCTCTGGATTCGCGCAGCACATATCAAGACTGGCCACGCCGCAATACCGAATAACTATAGGATCCTGGACCATGTCAGTGATTATAGGTTTCTAAATTTCCTTGAATCACTAGAGATTGCCAAAAAACGTTCTGACGAACTCATAAACTCAGATCGAGGTCCCATGAATCTCTCTGATTGGTCTAGCTTCGTTGATGTTATTAAATAATTGACTTTTTCTATGTAATTTTCTCTTATTGACTACTTAGATTCCTCTGTAATTTCTCCTATTAGGGTGTCTCAGAATTCATTGTACAAACTTCTAGGGGAGTTAGTATGGGTGATTCTAAGCAAAAAAGTTCATATGAACATGGGTCCGAATTTGAACGATAACTGAGATATGAACAGAAATAAAAATGCCGCCGCCAAGATCAACAAGTTAATAACTCAGGTTCTGTAAAGCCTAGATTAATGAAATTTGGAGGAATAACAGGGTACATAAGACTGTGCATACCGTTAAAATTTGATTGAATTCCAACGAGAAGTTTCCGAGTTACACAGTCAATATTGTAACAAGTGGTAGTTAGTACTCACAAGTGAACACGTGTTAAGATGTTGAATGAGTAACTCGTAAACTTCTTGTTGGAATTCGATCAAATTTTAACGGTATACAGAGTTAAATATATATATATATCCAATATTATTTCGGTTCGGAATTTTATTATTACTCCGTGAGGTTCCCTTATACAGGATGATCCAAAAGTCAGTTCACCCAAAGTTATACAGGGCGGATACAAAAATGAGTCCCCCCCTCCCCTTTTATTTTCGTAACCGAAGCAGATATGTCAGTTTTGATGATTCCAATGGGTAAGTTGTGGGTAACCTATCCCAGGTGCACTTTTCATCTTCCCAAATATACAAATTAGGACACATTCAAATTCTATCTTAAAAACCGTAACAGATACACGAAAAATTCCAACTGAAGACTGTTCTAATCTGTTTCACAAAGCTCTGTTCCTCGTGGCATTGTTTTACACAGCATAAATCTGCAGCAGACACTTTCTTAGAATAAGTGATTGCAAATACAACCTTTTTGCAATTTGCATATGATAAAAATAGACGGGCGAACACATTTTTTTTAAGGATGAGTTTATAATTTTGTCCAAGTGAAATTATGAGTTCATTGTCGTTGTTCACAAAATTTTCAAAATATACGAATGACAATCAGCAAAGTGGTAAATTTATGTTTGATAAATGATATGTAAAAAGATGATGTAGATCTCTTTGTTTGTAGTAAAGTTTGGTTCAAAATTCATGTGAGTTTATAATTCCGTCCAGCACTGTACTTACTAATTACACAAATTAGTAATATTTTCCACCCCTTCGTGACTTTTGGCCCACCCTGTATATCAATCAATGCCAAAAAGAATTCATGCTGTGATCGAGGCAAAGAGTAATGCCTGCCAGTATTTTATATTGTTAACAAGCAGTAACCAAATGCTTATTTCCATGATATAACCTGAACAAATACTTTTTTCCTTAGAGGGTCTTCAAATAATAGTTGTTTATGATTCCTTATTTTTACATTATGGGCTGATCTTTTTGTTTTTTAATGCAATGTTTCCAAAAGCAATGGAATAAATTAAAATATAAAAAAATTCTTTAGTTCTTCCTTATTTTTTATAATCAGTTCTACTTCAGCTCGTTTATTTATTATGTTTATTATCCCTATTTGCTAGGGATTGTATTATTCACACATCTTGCAACACAACTTTCATGAAGCCCTGCGGAGAAAACTGCGTCACTTTCTCCCCACTCCATCCATTATCCCCAATGACAATAAAATTTAATTCATTGTTTAAGTCCAAAATATACTCGCGACAAATATTCACGAAAGACATTGCTAAGTGACAGAATAAAAATAATCCTAAATAAATCGATATTATACAAAATGGAAATGTTTATAGAGAGCACGAGAGAGCATATTTTTTGGGTGTTGCATATGTATCTCAAGAAATACCTCGTCATAGAATCTGATCAATATGGAGACTGACAGGGCAATTTCTATAAAAAAGCATACGTTGAAAAAATAGGGCGTTAAAAAGGATATATGGATTTATATGTGGCTGATGTTGTTTGTGACCTGCTCGCAGGATGAAGTTGGGAAGTGTTATATTCCAGTTAAATGTGACTTTGATTTATTCCCAAAACTTAAAGAACCCTGCGTGGCATTCGTTTCCACATGGTTCCTGACGTTATGCGTGTAGTTCACAAAGTCTGGAGCTGCTGACGGAATTATGAAGCTACAACGACAATTAGACAATGTTGGAGAATATATTGAGGGACTGTAAACGGGGGGGGGGGGGGTAAAGCCTTTCCTTAAATTTCCAATTTTGGTAACAAATATTCAGATTCTACACCTTCTTTATTTTTAATTTTGCTTCTTCATCCAGGCATGCAGCTATTCAATCTGGAAGATCGAATTTTTATTTATTCCAGAATTCTTTAACTGGAATATATTCCCTGCTATCTCTATCAGGCTGTTTCACTGCTTTCCGAACGAAAACGTGAAAACTAAACACACTATCTCAGCAATCACGCTTTTTACTGGCGGATCTATAATAATATACCGAATATTTAGCTTTAGGCATCCAAGGATCAAAAATACCTAAATTGGTGCCTTCAATTATCTAAATTTATTAATGTCTGAATCTTCCAATGTAATCGCATTAAAGATATTAAAAGGCCCTTAGGAAGCACCTGAAAAATACAAAAATAGTTCGTAGGAATAAGATGGAGTAGCAAAGAAATTGGGAAAACGAAGAAATTCCTCTTGATAAAAATATTCGCACCACCCTGGTATTTTCTTTATTGTAGCATCATTTTCCATGTATTTGTGGTAAAGTAAGGCGAATCTATAAGGTAAAGCAAGGGTAGATTATCCTCAAAAAGAGTGAGCTCTATTCATAAAGAGGGCCTTGGAAGTTTCACCTTACGATGAACTCAGTCGCTAATCTTTGTCTGATATCAAAGAGTTTAGAAAATGTTTGGAAATCACCCATTCATACTGTATAGCCAGCTGCCTGAATCAGTTTAAAAAATAACAAAAAAAAAACACACCAAAAAAACAAAAACAATTTACTTTGTGAATCTCTTCGTGTTACGGTGGTAGTTCCCTGTGGAGGGTGGGTCCCTGGTTCGCTACCGGGAGCTGCAGACGTGGTATATTCTGTGGGGGAACCTCCTCGAGACCCAGCGAGGCTTGTACGTGACTGCGCTTTCCTGTTAAAGAAATAAATGGGAACAAATATGTATACTTGCTGAAGCTCAGAACTTTAAGATGATAGCAACAACAACCATCAAAAACATGCCAAAATATTTAAACATTGAAATTACCATATCTATCAGGGGGAAAAAAATGAAACTTATAAAAAAGATTTCCTATCAAGGAAAAAAAATGGACTTATGTGCCTATCAGAGACAGACGCACAACATGATTTAACCAACAGATTGCCCAGGAATGTTGAGTGGTTATGGATACAAGACCAATTCTTGTCGGACATTTAACCGCTATCTAGCTTTTCACAAGTTAAGTTCAATTGTAATTTTTAATTTAAAAATTAAAAATAGTCGAATTACCAATATCCTGGCGACGGTTCTATTCGTTATGACCAAATGCAGCACGAGCTGCTTATTTTCTTAGACTGGTAAACACTTCAGGGGCACTTTAGGTTTTAATCCTTCTACATTCCTTATTTCACAAGAGATGGCGCCACCCAACCATAAAAAAGGCGCCAAGTCACTTTAATGTTTATAAATATACAGGGTGAATACAAAAGTCTGAACCCCCCTTTTATTTTTTGAACCGAAGCAGCTATGTCAATTTTGATGAATCCAATGAATAGGAAGTTGTGGGTGGCCTATCCCATGGTGCACTTTTCATCATCCCAAATATGCAAATTAGGACACATTCAAAATTTATCTCAAAAACCGTAAGGGATAGAGAAAAAAACTTGTTCAGCATAAAAAAACAAACAAAACAAAAAAAAATCATCCAAATCGGACCAAGCAACCACCCGCAATCACGTGGTGAACTGTTTGTAGCTTACAAACAGTCACACTGCACAAGGAAAACTGAATGTTGATATTTCCACCATGTAAAGCATGCAAATCAGAAAATTAACATAAATTACCATACCCACATTCACTTTCATGCGGAAAAGCAAATAAAAGGCATGTTTCAGCACACAGAAGACAGAACAATTCCAGGATGGCAAGCTACACTGTTCCGGAAGTGGTCAACATGATCTTCTGCTTCGGAGAGGCAAGGAGAAAACTACATGCTGCAGTTAGGTTGTATCGAGACAGACAATGCGTCACATTATTCAAAGATTCGGGGCTACAGGGAATGTTAATGCAGAACGAGGACAACCAAGGGCACAAGGCGACGAGGATACAGCATTGCCACTTTTTCTCTTTAAAAGAGGTCTTCAATTTTCTTTTACATGTAGGTCATAATAAAATTTTATTTTACATGTAGAAGTTTTTCAGGATGGCAGAACCTTGGGATAAATATAATTACTCAAAAACTGCCCTAACCAAATACAGTATTTATAAATAGGCGAAATGTATAAATGTGACGCTTAAAATGCTGTACATAAACGGGAAATTCATTTAAAGTATACAACTGATTCATGTTTACAAATGATTCATCGGGTTTTAAAGTATACAACTTTCAATCCAAGAAATACACTTCTTCTTAGGAGTCATTCACAAAATACGTTCGCTAAAATGACAATTTTAACTCCTTCCCTCCCCTTTGTAACAATATGTAACATTACTCAAACCCCAACCCCTAAATGAACGTACGTAATGTATTCAAATACCTTCCTCCATTAAAGGAGGAAATCCTTTCACATAAAAATCGGGGCCATAACCACGTGCATAAACAGAGGCAATTTTTTTTTTTTTTAAAGTGGGTGAAAAATAACTAGGCCAAAAAATTGGTAATAAAATCCACATTTCTAATTGGAACAAATTAGACACATGGGAAAATAAAAGAAAATCTCCAATTTTCAACTTAGGCACCGGTGGCATCAACTAATTTCAAACGGCCGGGGATACAGATGTCATTTGAGAAATTGTTGAACCCGTGCCTCTATCTTGTACACCTCCTTTGCCTAGCCCAACAGGGTAAAATCACATGGAGTGAGATCTGGACTTCTCGGAGACTATTCATGACGTCCGCGTCGTCCCAAACTAACATCCTGGAAAATTCTGGTCTAACAACGCACGCATAATAAAAGCAAAATTGGGTGGTGCACCATTCTGCATGAAAAGAAGGTCGCCGAGTTATCCCAACCAGATACCGTGGGCCACACATAATCCTCGATCATCTGAAGGTAGCGGTCTGGTTCATGATGTCATAGGCCGATGAGTCTTGTTGCGTCATTCCGAACGACACGGTTAGTTTTAATTGAGTTTGCAACTTCTCAACAGTCATTTCGGGATCGCTAACACGTATCACCCAGTTCCAGGATGATGGTGCACCAAATACCGACACAGAATAAACCTCATCACTCCAGAGGATGTTTTCAAACAATTCAGGCCAGTCTTCATGCCAACTCAGCATTAACTCCCCATATTACACTCTGCGATCATAGTCTTCAGGTTTTAGTTCCTGCACCTAATGGGGTTTCCATGGGCAGAAATCCAATGCTTTATTTAACACCGGGTACACTGTGTGTCTTGTTAGTTCACATTCACTAGTTTGTGTGGATTTTTGTAGGCTCGGAGTAACATTTCCTGGCCACGTTCTCCGCGTTCATTTATTTTCAATAGTTTTTCATGCCAACCTTGTATTATCTCCAGACCTACTGTTGCATTCCTCCCTTTTACTGTACGCTACCATCTCTGTACAAAAACAATGAAATTCCACATTACAGAGAGTGCTGCGATCCTAGGTCGCTACTGTACAGTTTTCATCATGAATCCAGTGATACGACAAATTCTAGAGCCATTAAATGTTGCCTAGATAATTTTCAGCCAACGGCGCCAACTTCAGCAAAATATTGGGGGGGGGGGCAATTTTTGTATACCCATCCAGAAGAATGCCCAAATTAAGAAAAATACTGTGAAAATTTGAGAAAAATAGATCGAACATTTGCAGCGTTACGAGTTCTAGAGCGCGTAGAAAAATATTGAGGGGGCATGCCCCCCCCCCCAGCAAAATCTTTGGGGGGGGGGGGGGCAAAAAGTGTCATGCCCCACCCCCCTCAAAGTTGGCGCCTATGTTTTCAGTCATCCTGTATAGGCGAACGTTCATACTGTGATAACTCCCTCTCTCCCCTCGATTTTTACCGTTTTGTCACAGTTTCGAGGTCTCCCTCCCCCGTCAAGCGAACGTATTTTGTAAATGCTCCCTTATCAATCATCTAACGAGAGAGAGACCTCAGATTTTAAAATTCCCGCGTGCAGCACGAATTACTTTCACAAAATGGAAAAAGCTTCTTGTGTTTTGGAATAAGGAAATTGTTGATGTGGAATGCGTTCCAAAGATAGTACGAAACAAAACTATCATTCTGCAGTGGTATCGACAGTACCAAGCCTCTGCACTAAAAATGCTCCAAACGCGTTGACCCGACAACCTCATGTAAATGTTTGTGACGAGGAAATAGATCGAACATTTGCAGCGTTACGAGTTCTAGAGCAGTCATACTTTGCAAAATACAGTTTTATGAAATTAATAAATGAAAACTGGAGTTAATGCTCCAAGCATAAGGTAATGATATTAATGGAAAAAAGTTCTCCTGTAGATAGGAGGAATTCCCAATCTGCGAATCAGATTTTTGCCCTAATCATTGGACTTCCACTTAGACTACCTTGTGGAATCTCCAATCTTTGGACTTCCGTGCCCGCCATAGCTCAGTTGATAGAGGCAACGAGCGTGATACTCGTGGTCCCCTGGTTCAAATCCAGGTCACAGAATTTTTCTTTCCAGTTTTTCCATTAATATCATTACCTATTTTACAGTCTTGAAACCCCATGAATCACTTGTTAATATGCCTTCATATCAGCGTAAGAAGAAGTAGTTGATACGGGTGTCCGGTCCAAAATTAAAAATTTGGAGAGAACCCCTTATCGGTTTGTTTATTTTTGAGAGCAACTGAAATTCAACTCATTCTATCGGCGATATCTTTTTGAATTTTCACGTATTTGCTTGGGCTTTTTCTAAGAGTAGCTCTATACATTTGCCTAAGAATTTATGCAAATGACATTTTGATAGCGCTTGCGCATGCGGAGTTCAATATTATTTAGTAAAAATGCTCATATTTCATTAAATATTTAACATTTTTATATTCCGATTGGAGGGTGTTGTCTCTACTGTAGTTTGTGAAATTGCCTGAAAATGGCATTGCGTTGGGTTGAAACAAAAAATTTATTTATAAGCAAAAAATTTACGAAAACATTTCGATTTTTTTAAAGAAACCTCCTAATCAATCATATGTACAGCTACAACGCATTTCAAACATTATTTTTTGCAGGATGATCCCAAACATTATTTTTTTGTTCAATTTGTTGCTGGTCCCCTGTTTGCTTCGGGACAAAACCTTCGCTGAAATATGAGGAGTAACATGCTCTTTACACCTCTGAAGTTTCAAGATAATTCATAAGTATTTTTCTAGATATTCGACAAAACGTCTAAAATCAAAGGTGTTCGTATTATTTTGTCCAACCCCTGTCGCAAAAAAATTTAAGAACTAAATGCAATATTTATTAAAACTAGAGAAAAATTTTAATAAAATACTGAGCACTTACGACATTGTTGGTTTGCAATAAAGTTGCATCTTCTGCACGACCAAATCGGCAATCTGTCTTCTGTCTTCCTCCTGCGTTTCTCCAAGGAGAGTCATTGCTGAATCGTCCACCTGTTTGGAAAACAATGGATTGCAAATTTCATTCATATAGCTCGCCGTCGTTTTAAAACGAAAGCCAAAATTTTATCAAGTCAAATATATCAAGCGATATAGTAGCTCTCGGCAAAAAAAAAGTTGTCATTTAATTCTCTATATACGGACAGAGCGTAAAATTGATTATTATTTCCACAAAAGACAAAATGGAATGAAAACTTGCCTAAGCAAAGGTAACGGTGGAGTTGGAAAACGTTAATACAGGTTACGATCATTCGTATTTCCTATAGAACCTTCACAAGTATTTCCGATTTGCATTTCAGAATTACTTTTTAAACTCAAAGAAGCAAATTCTTTTGCTTTAATAATTATTTCCATGAATGCTACTTAAAATAATATATTAGCTCCAATCCCTGGAGTGTAACAATGCATTTTTTATGTGGGGAAGTCAGTAAGTTACAAATGCAATAACAACACGCCTTTGATGAGGAGTTCTGGTAGGTTTCATCGAATGACATTACCTGAAGATGTTACAGTAGGGGTCGGCATTTACAGTTTACTCTCGCTGCCAGAAATTGATAAGAAATATGCCCTAGTAATATACCCCAGAAGACTATGAGGTATTACTTTCCCGGCGATGAAGCTGTACAAAGGGAATTCACCGCCTTGTTCAGCCAGCAGCCCAAAGAATTTTTGAGGGGTTTGTGAAACGATGGAACAATTGCCTCATTGTACAGGGAGATAATATGGAGAAATAAAAGTAGTTTTCAAGTCAGTACTCCTTGTTGTTTCATTTTTACTGTATATCCAGTTGTAACTTATTTACTGAGTTCCCCTCGTATTTGCGACCAAAGAACTTATGACCAAACCGTCGGAACCGAACTTGGCGGTAAATCAAGGGATATCTGTTGACCAATCTGCCAGCGTAAACAGATTATAAGTTAACAGAGTTCGAATGAGATAGATTTTTATTGTCAAGAAATTTAATAGCATTACTTGAACATCATGTCAATTGTTTCGTGTCAAAGCTGTGAACTAACATGCCCAGTGCACTGCCCAGTTTATTATATATTAGGCAGTGCCCAGTGATGAATAAGGCAGCAAAATCATTTTCGCAAGTTAAAAATGTGAAGGTTAGTCATGAATATTGCACAATCCATAATAAAGGAAAGTAATTTTAAAATAGCATTTAATTTTAATTTCATGAATACGAACGAATTAATCGTTCGAGCTGCGCGATAAAATAAAACCCTTTGAAATTGAGGCTCGGTCTGAACACTAAAGATTACGGGCATTAAAGAAATAAGTTCGAACGACAATTTGAACGACCTTATAACCTACAGGGTGATTCAGTCAATTTCTGACCATTTCACTCGAATGATGTGTATTAGGGATAAACAATTGAAAGAATATGAGCGCCATATCGAATTTTAAATAGTTGGAGTTTGTATTGTTGCAACGGCGCTGCATGAAAATCGTATTGTTGAAAAATGGCGCCCGCTTTATCAACAGAGCAGAAATGCAAGGTTGTCGAATGGTATTTCGAGACAAAATCACCTGTAACCGTGCAAAGAAAGTCCCGGAAGGAGTAAAGGTGTCGAGATGCACCAGGCAGGCAAGCAATCATGGATTTTGTCAAGCAATTTCGTGCCACTGGATGTGTTAAAGGCAAGAAAAAAGGCGGGAGCGAAGCTCGTGTTCGAACGGCCGAAGTTGTCGAACATGTTCGCACAAGGTTGGTCGATTCCCCTACCAAAAAATCTGTTCGCCGCCTATCCATTGAAGAAGGGCTGTCGTATACCACGACGTGGCGAATTTTGAGAAAGGATTTACACCTGTTCCCGTATAAGATCCGTGTTTATCAGGAGTTAACAGACACTGGAAGACAGAAGCGACAACAATTTGCGATGGAGTTTGGAGCAGAAATGGAAGCCAATCAGGACATTGTAGACAACCTGTGGGTGTCAGATCAGGCCTTCTTCCATCTTTCAGGTGACGTTAATAAACACAACGTTCGGTTTTGGGGTTCCCAGCACCCTCATGAGATCCATAAGTCACCTCTTCATCCACGAAAGGTTAGGGCTTGGTGCGCGATTTCCAAAAGAGGCATCATTGGTCCGTTCTTTTTTGAGGGCACCTACATGTCACAGGCTTACCTTAACATGTTGGAAACCTTCTTCATCCCCGAGCTGCGAAGGAGGCGTATACCGCTTCGACATCAATGGTTTCAACAGGATGGGGCTAGGCCTCACACCACTAATGAAGTGCTAGACTTTCTCAATCAGAAATTCGGAAATCGTGTCATTTCAAACAGGTTTCCAGATCGATTCGGGGGTGGCTTTCTCTGGCCCCCTACGAGTCCTGACCTAAACCCATGTGATTTTTATCTCTGGGGGTTCCTTAAAGGCAGTGTGTTCACTACAGCACCAAGAACCCTAGACCAGCTGCGACAAAGCATCGTCGACTGCTGCACCCTTGTGGATGCAGAAATCCTGGATAGAGTTATGAACAACTTCACCATTCGGCTGCGAGCAGTTCAAAACGTTCATGGTGGCCACATGGAGCATATCATCAAGACTTTTCCACGGGAATAAAAACTCCGAACTGCTTAAAATATCATACTGAAATGCTAAGTTTGTAAACATTAATGGGTCAATAAATCATAGTACTGAAATGGTCAGAAATTGACTGAATCACCCTGTACATTAGTCAATACATGATTTTCTTAGCTCATTATACACTGAGTGAGCATATTATTATGACCACCCTGTCAGTATCTCGTTGAGCCACCTTTTGCCTTTAATACTGCGGTGATTCTTCGTGGCATTGATTCCACGAGATGTTGGAAAGTGGTGGGAGGAATCTGTCACCATGTCTGATGGATAGCACTGTCTAGTTGTGCTAGACTGGACGGTGGTGGATCCAGCCGTCTGATGGTTCGTCCGACTTCGTTCCACAAATGCTCAGTTGGAGTGAGATCTGGGGATTGTGGAGGCCACCGAAGTAAGGTAAAGTCACCCTCATGTTCCTGCACAATACGAGCTCTGTGGCATGGCGCATTGTCTTGCTGGAAGTAGCCATCTCCATTGAGGTACGACATCAACATGACAGGGTGGACTTGATCGGCGACGATACGGAGGTATGCTGTGCCATCCAGACGTTGTTCAACACGTATTAACGGACCCAACGCATGCCAGGAAAACATTCCCCAGACCATAACACTGCCCGCACCGGCCTGAAGGGTTGTACTCATGCATACGGCGTCCATGCTTTCATGCTGTTTCCGACAGATTCTCACGCGGCCGTCTGCATGATGTAACTGGAATCGTGACTCGTCAGACCACATGGTTTGTTTCCACTGCTCGATAGTCCAGTCCTTGTGCTCCTGAGCGAATTGGAGTCGTTTCCGCTTGTTGGCTGCAGACAGCAAAGGTGTGCGGACAGGTCTTCGGCTTCCGGATCCCATGCGATGCAGTGTGCGGCGGACAGTGCATTCAGAGACCGTTTTGGAGGACCCCTGATTAAGGTCAGCAGTGATTTGATGCACAGTTGACCTTCTGTTATCCTTTACCAGTCGTGACAGTCTCCGTTCTGTCTGATCATCAAGCATCCGCGGGCGGCCACAACGCGAACGCTCAGACCTCGTCTTCCGGCTAACCGTCCAGTCTTTAAATACTTTAACGACGGCTGCTCTCGAGCACCCCACGAATGCTGCTGTTTCGCTGATATTCGCTCCATAGCTCCGAGCACCTACAATCATCCCGCGTTCGAAGGCTGTTAAATCGCGTCGTTTACCCATAGTTGAAGAATGGAACATGTCTACTGTTGTCGACGACACTCAGCTTCCCTTTTTATATTGGTCCGGCCCGCTAGCAACATTGTGGCGACGTCCGTGCGCGCATTTGCATAAACATGTCAGGTGGTCATAATAATTTGCTCACTCAGTGTATAAACTATTTTCATGGATATAAAGTAAAAAGAAAATTGCAGACGATCTTACCTCAATAATTTGCTCTTTCCCATCTTTGCCGCAAATGGCCTCGACCGCGCAAATATCCAGTCCACCAAACATCTCGGAGACTTCGTCCACCCACAATTTATACCTGTGGATAGAAAGTAAATTCAGTTTTTATTTTTTGGTGAAAAACAAGAAAGCGCTGTTTAATGCAATTTGCGGAAATCAAAAACTATACAATGAAAAGAACAACAAATCTATTTTTATTTATTTATTAAGACCATATTTAAACTTTCTACGTTGTCTTAATTGGCTTGTTAAATTTACTTTATAAGTGCATCGGCATTTAGATCATTTCTCGGGTATAGTACAAACATTTATCTCCTAATTCCGCTACCCAAAAAACTCTAAAACTGGAAAGCCTACGTCCCAGTTATCTCGGCTACGATTTTTAAACTGTCATATGATTTTTAAATTGATAAATATCTAGAAAGTTGTCGAAATGTATTTTTACCGTTCGGTCATTTGAATTTGTTCCAACACGGCGGATCCTGTGTTGGCTTTCCAATTTCCGGAAATAGATTTTCGCCTGAAATTACAAAAAAAAATTAATAAACGCAGAGAGACCACTTTAATTATAATAGTGAGAGAATATTCCATATTTATTTATTCTGTGTACAGCGTCCAAAGTAAATCCCATGTTTGTAGGGAAAAAAGAAATTAATCTAACCTAAACGAAATCGAATTCTCTTTATCTTCTTTCCATACTGATCCATGAAAAAATAAAAAGGAACTAATGTGGTTTTAGCTGGATAGGAAGGAAAACCTCTTACCACAAAAAACCATCCGAGATATGAGACGCCGGATACGTATTCTAAACGGCAAGATTGAATCCAATTAGAATCTTCGAAATGTGTTGCCAAGAAAGCATCCAGTAGATGTTAAGAAAATAAATCTTTATTATGAGCATTTTGCAGATCATAGAGGCGATTATCACAATAAGTGATACTGTATCTCCCCATTTAAAATATTTGATTTTCTGACAACCCCTACGCGAGATTTCATACCATACGCTATCTACCAAAAAGTAATTGGGCACCGGTACAAAAAATATGTCAAAACTTTTACAACAGCCATCTTTAAGCCATTCCAGAAATTGAGCTGTGGAGGACATCCATTGCAAAATCTCACACCGATGGAATTTGGCCACTGCTTCTGAGATGTTGCCCTCCGTTCCAAGTCGTTTCAAAGATGCTCAATGGGATGACGTCGGGGTTTTGAGCAGACCAATGCAAGCAGTGCACATTGTTCTCTTTATACGTACCACAGCAAGGTAGCAGCAGCAACATGACGCTCACAGTGTCATGGGAATAACAGGAAAGTAACTGTTACAATCCACCATTATCATCTTGAAGTAATAGGAATCCATTCCGTAATGAAGCCACCGTTGGGAGCATTTCATTGTCCAAAATATTACAATATGACTGAGTTCATGTTACTATACCTGTGGTCCAACATAGTCCCAACCAAGAAGTTACTTTTTGATTGGGTGTAAAATATTGTGTTTGAAAATATACAAATTTCAAATAACTGATGAGTCAAACACTGACGTTCATTAATAAAGATTTTGGACATCCATCACTTTAAAATCCTCAAAAATGTAAGTGCAGGGTGAATCAAAAGTCTTCATACGATTTCAAAATGCTAAAGCTCCTCAACCGTTGATTGCAGGTAAATGATCTGCATTCTATTGGAAAGAGGGGATCGTCAAGTTTTGTTTCACTTCTGCTAGAGGTCTCCCAGGCGCGTCTGAATGACGTAGTGAGCTTATGTCGAGATGGCCACCCAACTTTACCTCATTCCCCTGACCTGACTATATGTGATTTTTTTTTGTAGGCCTTTGTTAAGAATCGTATCTATGTTCCTCCCCTACCAGCAAATCTAGACGAACTCAAAACTTGAATCATAGGCACCATAAATAAAGTGAAACAATTTGTGAAGGAATTGGGAGGAATTTGAGTATCGAGTGGACCTAGGATACACTGAATACTTATAAGCTACCATGTCAAAACTTGAGTATGTTCTGAGCATTTTGCAGCTTGACCCGTTTCTCTATGTTGATTTAAAAAAAATAGAATTTTGAAATCGGATGGAGACTTTTGATACGCTCTGCACGCTTTGATAAGCTCATTGATTACATTCGTCCTAAACATCGTATTCGAAAAATTAAAAATGTTTACAAATGCAACTTCTATGCAAACTGGTTTACAAAATTAATTATGGTTTAATTCTTTTAAAAAATGGCACATTGCTGGCAAACAGAAACTGACGTCTGAGCGAGTATTAATGAGTTTCAGCTCTTTTGAGCGAAGGAATGTAATGCTCCTCTAACAGTGTTCTGATCTAATGATGCCATACACACCTTACATTATTTCGGTTCTATCACCAAATTAAAGAGTTGCATGAATTTTAGTTATTATCACTTTGAATTAAATTACGATGCTTACTTAAATTGTTTTAGGGACTCGTGCAAAAAGAGCCCAAAACAGTGAGGGTAGCACACCCTTCGCTTAATTTTAGATATCGATTTCAAATGCGAATTGATAAAGTTTTAATTAAATTGCCTTTTGCGAAGGATGTTAGAGTCTAAAGCAACTTTTTCAGATTTTAAATTAATTACTTCAGATATAATTAAATGATTAAAAGACAAAATAAGATTACTTAGACTGTCAACAGTAAATGAATTGCATCGGAGCGAGAATCTTGCAAGACTGCAAAAAAAGTTAAAAACTATCTTCCCTCCTTAAAAACATCCCTAGAAGAGTAAAAAGAGATTCGATTCCGGAAGTTGAATATTGATCCAAAGGAAAAGAGATAAACATGTTTTCCTGATCATTAGTAGTTGAAACGCACAAAAAATATTAGAGAAGAAATGTTTTTAGAAAAATTTTCAAGCGAGGCTGTTTTTTTTTAAAGGTAGAAATGAATTTTTCTTATTCTTGTGTTGGAACAGAATCTTGTTTTCAAAAAAGAAAAGTTTGTTTTTTTGTTCCATTATAAGTTTTTCAGTTTTTTTTTTTAAATTTTCAAATTCTTTATGTGGAATCTCCTTTTAACTGCCCACTTCTCGCATGGGCCAAAAGTGGACTCCAACGCATTTTCCCCCCGCCATCGCCATTTATCCAAAAGAGTTGGGAATGGCACGGGTCTAAATTTACGTGTGGCAGCATTTCCACGGAAAGAAATTTATTACTTTCTTCTGGCGCTCCTTCTTCCATGATAGGAATGACAAATGTTCACCTTTGAATAGGGATCTTATACAGTGGTGACCTTGCAGTTGCGCCACCGCACGCAAATTTCTTTGGATTTCTTTGTAAACACACTTTTCTCCACTTAATAACATGGCAAAAATGAAAAAAATGAGTGAGTGAGAGAGTGAGTGAGAGAGAGAGAGAGAGAGAGAGAGAGAGAGAGAGAGAGAGAGAGAGAGGAGGAAAAGGAAAATGCTCTTACATGAAGGCCTTGTAATTGGTACCGATCTTCTGGATGTGGATATCATACTTCCCATCGATGTAGGTCTCTGTTGTGCAATACGTGTTAGTAACGGCAACGACACTTGCAATGTCTTGAAAATCGTACAGGTTCTCAATCTTCATCTAAATTAATGCCATAAAAATATAAAAGCAATAAATAAATATTCTCACATATAAATTCGCCCGAAATAGTATTTTTAAAAGTTCTTTAATACATTTATAATTGAAAATATTAATTTTTTTTCTGTTACAAGTTAAAATTGGACTTTGAGATAATAATATAAAATTATTAAAAATCGGAATCTATTTGAAAATAAGACTTAAATGACTATGCATTTAAAAATCAGAATGATTACTTTGAAATACACTCATGTTCCTAAAAATCAGAGCACCTTGAAGGATTTGAGCAATGACGTTGCGTTTTTCAAATTATGCAAATCAAACGCTACCGCCTAAATAACTAGCATTTCAGGTCATTGTTCCACTCCTACTAGGTCTAGGCCAATCATTTCATAAGATCTGAACAAACTTTCAAGAAACCGGGTGTCCCAAAAATGCGCGTTGATTTGAAAAGTCAATTCACGAAAAACGGAAGACAATAGAAATGTACGGTTTGCTGCGTTCTGCTTAGGAAACCAGGGAACTTATTCGCACGAAGTTTCAAAATCAGTTACAAAATTCATCAATAGATACAGATGGCGCTGCTATTCTCTACGCATTAAAGCTCTGGATAGGGAGCTTTACTACGCATTCCTATCCAGAACTTTACTAAGCATTCCGTTCCGTCAGATCGGCATTCTATACACTACCCTATCAAAAGTCATGGTACAACTCTGATTTGCATGAAAATGGGACATTCCTTTGCAATTTCACTGTTGGCATTCTTCCCAGCACTACATAACAGAGTATGCTATTATGAGATGACGCTCGGGTGAATGCTGTAAGAATATCTCAAAGAAAAGAGCTTTCAGACTTCCAAAGAGGTACAATTGTTCGGTGCCATCTCGCAGGCAAAACTGTTAGAGAGACGTCAACACTCCTAAACATCCCGAAATTGACCGTTCACAACGTCATTCGGGCATGGAAAGAGAAAGGCACCACAAGTGTTCCGCCTAGGACTGGAAGACCCAAGATCATGTCGGCCAGAGACCAAAGGGCTCTTCGTAAATTGGTCACTGCAAACCATCACACATCGCTTGATGGACTGACAAGATCGTTCATAGAGTCGACGGGAACAACTGTGTGCACCCTGACTGTTCGCAGGGAACTGCATGCAATGGGTTTTTATGGCGGAGCGGTAGTCCACAAACCTCACATCAGCACCTGCAAAGCAGCGAGGAGATTGCAATGGTGCAAAGAGCGACAACATTGGACTCTGGGTCAATGGCGAATGGTTGAATAGAGTTATGAGTCCCGCTACACCATCTGGGAATCGGATGGACGGGTTTGTGTATGGCGAACGTTATCTGCCAAGCTGTGTTGTGCCCACGGTGAAGTTCGGCGGAGGGTCGGTGATGGTGTGGGGGTACTTTTCATGGTTTGTGTTGGATGCGATCGTTTCTGTGAACGGACATCTAAACGCAGAGCGTTACCAAGACATTCTGGACAACGCAGCACTCTCATCTGTCTGGCAGCACTTTGGCAATGGCCCTTTTCTGTTTCAGCACGATAACGCACCTTGCCATAAAGCAAGGGTTGTAGGCACATGGTTTGATGAAAAGGGGGTTCGAGAACGTGACTGGTCTGCACAGAGCCCCGATCTGAACCCCATCGAACATCTGTGGGACGTGTTGGAACGTCGATTGCGCGCTTGTGTGGAACGCCCGAAATCCGTGAACGAACTGTTCAAGACACTTATGGCAGAATGGCGAAAATTACCTGTCAAAACGTATCAAAAACTTGCGGACAGTATGCCCCAGAGAGCAGAAGCTGTGATAGCAGCAAACGGTGGACCAACAAGATACTAAAATATGTAGATTTTTGAGTGTTTCTATTAAAGAGATTGTGTCCCATGACTTTTGATAGGGTAGTGTACCTCGCTCAGCATTCCAACCGAAATGTTTCCACGGGCGTTTGCAAATTTTGGCCTCGGACTGTGCCACGTTGTTGCTGCAAATGGTGGTTATTTTGAAAACATTGTTTTATAGGGTTTACCCCGTCAGCAGCGCCATCTGTTGACGAACTTTGTAACTAATTTTGAAATTTGGTGCGAATAAAATCCCTGGTTTCCAAAGCAGAACGCAGCAAACCGTATATTTCTATCGCCTTCCGTTTTTCGTTAATTCATTTTTCAAATCGTTGCTCATTTTTGGGACACCCGGTATGTTTCAGGGACCAAAAGAAGTAGAAAATGAGATAGAAACATGGGGTCAAAACCGCTTCTTTCTAGAGTTATAACGGTTTGAAGGTGCCCTATAGTAGAAGAAGAGTTATGATAATTCAGGAACTGTCTGAAGAAAATTGTGCTCTCTTCAAGATCAGATTCGAACCGTTCTTAAAGCACCATTAAAATATGAATGGAATAATTAATTTTCACAACAATCACCTCTGGATAGAAGAAAATCATCACGGTATTGTGCAATCTCGGCATCAGCAACATAGCCTGAAAGGTTAGGCATGAATTGTTGGCGATCACTTGCTTGGTCATATTTTTTTACCAGCAAGATTAAACTGTGAAGCTTATTGCGATTTTCTATAAAATGAATTTCCAAAACTCCTAGAGAATGTGCTATTGTCTATCCGACAAAGAATGTGGTACATTCATGCTGGTGCACACCCCATTCAGTCGATTCGCCAGAAGACTGCAATGCTTCTCTCCGGTACATTGGCCATCGTGTAAAGGCCCAGTCTATCCGTCGTTACAAGAGTGTGGAGGGAATGGTACGAAGAAGGTCGTAAGTCATAAGAAAAGCTGGATATCGTAGACAGAGAGAGGATCTTTATCTCAGGTAGATGCGTTTGGATGACTGTTCTGCACGAGGTGGCCGAAATGTACATACAGATTAGGCAATAAATTTATGTGGAGAAGAAATATTTTCTATATTATTGTTCTGCATCATCATCAGCGTTGGCACAGCAGTGGTGAACTGTGATTCATTCTTCTATGTCAGATGTTACAGTACATCGCCGTGTTTTGAAGTTCGGACTGCATGCTCGAAGGCCCCTCCTCAGACTACCTTTGACGTCTCAACAACGCATCATTCAGATTCGAACGAATAACGCTTGTGGTGAAAATGATGGCCGCATATTTGTCCGTAGGCGATAGGGGGAGAGGCTTCAAGAAGAATGTGGAGCATCATACCAGATCAAGTAGAAGATTTTTGTGTGGAGTAGCATCGAGTACAAAAGCCAATCTCCTCTAGTTAAAATACGTACCACAATAATAAGTGTGCGTTACATCATTAACATTCTATCCCAGTCGTCCTTCCATACATGCAGAATTTTCCGGGAACTTTCACTTGTTGCAACGACAATGTTTCATTTCTATCATGGCCGGCTAGATCGCCAGATTAGTCACCTATAGAAAATGCCTGGGACATGACCAAACGACAGATACAGTATTATCACCATCCGTCCGCCAGCAAATCTTGATGAACTTTGGACACGGGCTAATTTAGCCTGGATGGCTCTTCCACACGGACCGCTTTTACTAGAAGTTGTCACTACGTGGTTGGCATCATAGGCGGCAACCTTTTATGAAGAGGGCATACAAAAACTCGTGTCCCGCTATGATAAGTGCCTTCAAAATGACGAAGCTTTGTAGAAAAACATTCAGGGTATGGAGATTTTTTGTAATAAATTTTTTTCCGAGTGTGTAGGCTACTTGTTTTTTTTTGTACTATAAGTATACCAAACGGAACTTACTTTCTGGACGTACCTCTTATACCAAGATGCTAGTCGTTCGATCTGTATTGCATATTTTACATAACGAATGAATGAAGCAAAGTTATAGCTTAACTCCTTCAAGGTGTTTTGTTTTTTCTGAACATGAGGTGGAATGATCACAAAGATGTCGATTTCCTCCCCCATTTTTAGCTTTAACATTTAAAAAAGTTGAGGATACAAAGATGTTTGTTAACGATTGTGATTACAGTACAAGTGAGTTATAAACAAAGAAGAAACGCTTACTTTGCCTAATCCTGCATGAGCATGGCCTATTTTAACAACTACTGGGAAATTTGGAGTGGTTAGCTGCAAAGAAAAAAGTACTGAGTGTGAGCGAATGAAGTATTAAATATGGACAAATAAGCGTAATTTTATTTTGGAATGGTTGTAATTAAAGGGAATTAAAACAATATTTGTTTATACACTAGAACTAAAACTTATTTCAACGGTTTCATATTGCATTGATGTAGAGCCTACTTTATTAAATGAGAATTGCCTTGGGTATCGTTTATCATTTCAAGTTATGAGTTATTGTAATAGTCATAAAAGAGGGGAAGCATAAAGCAATAAGACAGACGTAAATAAAGCATAGCTCGACCGTGAAGAATCCTGATAAATCGATTCTAAAGGGTCGTCATACTGGATGCAAACTGGTTGCTGAAAAGATCAGTTGCAGAAAATATATCGTTCCAAACGGTCACAAATTAACTTAAGAAAAATAAAATAAATTCAGATAATTCCGAATGAAATAGAACTTAAAGAAAATTAAAAGCCCCTTCGAAGGGGCCGGATTACACTAGTCGTCGTTCGTTGTTTCGCTATTTTTGGAAGAACTTTAATAAACACTCACTCGCGTCGCTATTTTCGGAATAGCTATGACAAAAATTTCTGGCCATTACAATTCGGCCTTCATCGAAGCGGAATAAATCCAGTGATTAATTCGCTTGGATGATACTTTTGTAGCGAACTGAATCATACAGGTTCTGACACTCTGATATTTTTGAAGTTAATTTTTTGACAACCCTCTGAAATCACAAAATAATCTAATCGCTTAAAACAAAAATTTTATAACTTGAGTAAGAATTAACCTGATTCAAAATGCTCATAAACACAACTGATAGAAAAAAAATAGTTGAGAATGCGTGGTACTGCATCGTTATTGCATTCGCGAAGTCGGTCGTTCTGTTGCCAATTTTTTTTAATTTTTCGATTTTGATTTCGGATTCGGATATAGCATCAAAAAGTAAGTAAAGGAATAATAGGCACACATGTCCTATCTATTCGGGAACATGGCCAAAATGAAAGTTAAACATTATGGTTCCATGACCCGGCTCGAAGGACCAAAATGTTAATTTTAACCACCATTTTGGCCATGTTTCTTAATAGATAGAGACATATGTGCCTTTTATAACTTCTTTCTTTTTTATACTCTATCCTAATCTGAAGTCAAAATAAAAAAAAAATCGAAAAAAATTGAAACAAAACGATCGACTTCGCAAAATCAGGTTCGTTTCTTTCATGGTAACCATACTGAATCCCGATTATCAAAAATATTGAAAATACATATTCAGAGTTCATAGTCATATTCAAAATTGTAGATATAATTATATAAGAAATAATCTTCAATGGCACATAAAATTAAAGAATATTTATTTTTTAATGTTCTTAATACTCCTACAATAAAATCATGAAACCGGGACAATCATTTGTGGACACCCTGTAGTTTATTCATGGCAATCATAATGAAAATAAAAATTTCACTTAGATATCCGTGAAAGTTCTTGTCTCACTCATAATCAGAAAAATGCAAAAATAAGTTTTAAAAATTTTAATTTCAGAGACAGTGAGATCCTCCAGAATACAAAATCAGCAAAAGATGATTTTGTGTAATGTTTTTTTGCGTACACAAATATACTAGACATCCCAGTGAATATACAGAGTGAATTTTAAATACACAGGCAAACTGCAGGGAGTAATTCCCGACTGGAAATGGAGTTAAAAAAGGTCATGTCAAAATGCGTCCGGAAATGCATTGTTGCTACGGTAGAAGGCACGATGGAGCGCCACCCCACTTCCGCATTATTGTTCGCCAACACCTCAACAACATCTTCCCCAGACCTTGGATAGAACGCTGAGGCCCTGTTGAATGGCCTGCTCGATCAGCGGACTTAAAACCCCCTGGATTTTTACTTCTGGGGGCATCTGAAAAGCCATATACTGTGTGCCGGAATGATTTGCACACGCACCGTCCATTTTCGGAAAAAATTTGATATGACTTTTTTTACTCCATTTCCAGTCAGGAAACACCCCATACAGTTTATCGGTGTACTTAAAATTCACCCTGTAATGGAATGAAGATGACAGGAGTCATTGGGTAAATTTAAATTTTCAATAAAGTGGTGGACGATTCCAGTACATAGTTCATCAGGGTATTATTTGAACACAATAAATGCATATTAACATCCAAAAAGCGTAAAACGAAGCAAACTAAAGATACAGAGTTTGTAATGGGATTTGGTCCAGATAGATATAAGACGTATACAAGATGACTTAATGGAAAGTTTATAACTTATGAACTTTCGAAAATTATTTTAAGTTTTTGTAATTTACAAATCATCTTTTATCAATTTTTTTAAATCTTAGAATAAATATTTATTATATTTTTTCTCTGACTCTCTGATATTTATTCGTGACAACGAAGATATGTAAACAAGATAAAGAGAGTCTAAAAATTTTCAGAAATAGCATGATGAACGAATCGTTAGGTTGGAAAAACAACCTACGACTACATTTACTTTAAATTAAAATTAAGCTTCCAAGAAACAGTTTCACATATAGTAAATAATTTATTTCCCACAGTTACATTGATTGCATGGAACGCGCATCTTTTGTCCTAGTTTATATTCCACAAACTCTTGCAAAGAGATGAAAGTTTTCTTGTTTGTCGGCGCCCTTATGGTCCCTTTAACCTTGCCCCTAAATAAAAGATTACTTCAAGGAACGGAAATGTCGATTCAATCCCATGTATCTCAAGGGCAATTTTTTTGCTATCCCTTGCCAGGCCAGAACTTACCCTACAGCATAATAAAAGTTTGATAAAACAGAAATTGGCCAAAGACAGAGTAATAATACATGATATCAAAAATAAAACCGGCATTTTTTAACTACAACGGAGAAAATAATAGAATATATTTATTTTTATAATTTTCTTTCACAATTAAACGTTTCGATAATTACTAAAATTAGGATTTATCTGACCTCTTAAACGACTTCTGTTCCCTTTAATAAACTGCAAGTGCAATTATTTTTCTTTTGCGGTCGAGGGGCAGAAAGTGTTTCTTTAACCAATTAAGAAGTCGTTTATCAAGTTTGGACGCACATAATTAACACTGTTTTACGGAACGTGCGATCTTCACATTTCCTTTAAAGAGATGACAACTTGATTTATAGAAAGAAATTGGTTTTTTCTATCCCATCTCGTTTGCCTTTTTCTGCTTTCTTATCTTCTTTAATTTTTTTAATACTCAGGATTTAAATATCACATCCGTTCGGCACATTAGGACTGAAAAAGGGAAATTCGTTTAACTGGTGATATTTCAGAATGTTCCTTGAGAATCTAAGAGAACCGTTTTTCCAACATAAATACCATTTCCATTTATTAATTTTCCTGTGAGAAATTAATAAATGGAAATGGGAGATAATGCTCCAAGCATAAATTTATCAGAAAAAATGGAAGAACAAATATTTATTAGCATGCTACTCTGAAAGGTTCTTCTTATTAATATTATTACATAAGGCAGCCTGCTCAGTAGATTCAACACCCTTTCCTCTGTATAGTTGTATTTTTAGCCGTTTTGGCTGAATCGTGTCATGGCTATTCATAGAATTTTAACAATTATTACCAATTTATCTTCTTCAAATAACTTTAAATTATGCAACAACATTGAGTGCTTAATGTACTAGCCTTAATTTGAGAAATTATAACATATTTTACATGTATACGAAAGGCAAAAAAAAACAACTTTTTTTTCTGATACTATTTTGTGAGGTTTTGAATATCTACATGTTGCGCCTTCACTAAGGATAAGAAATCAAGACGTGACACATGAAGTGAAAAATATTAGGTGCATACATTTTGTGATCAAAATTCATGAACAATGTGGTCGAACCTTACAGGTATGCAAAGTGTTAAGGCTATATCAGGACAAGCATGCGTCTTGGGTTCAAGCTTACTACAACAGGCATCTTTTACCCTAATTGTAAGAGTCTACATAATCCAGTGAGAATAAGCAATAAAAAATTACTAACATTTATAGTAGAGTGAAGAGAGAGAGAGAAAATATCCACATTCCACAGTGATTTTGTTCCAGTTTACTATGCATATTCAGATGATATCTATGAAGACTGCTTACTAGGGAACCTCACGGAGTAATAATAAAATTCCGAACCGAAATAATATTGGATATATAGGGTGATTCAAAATTCATTGTACAAACTTCTAGGGGAGATAATATGTGTGATTCTAAGCAAAACTGTTCGTCCGAATTTGAACGATAACTGAGATATGAACAGAAATAAAAATGCCGCCACAAAGACCAACAAGTTCTGTAACATCTAGAATGGCGAATTTTGGTAAAACAACAGGGTACATAAAACTGTGTGTAACGTTAAAATTTGATCGAATTCCAACGGGTAGTTTCAGAGTTACGCATTCAACATCGTAACCCGTGCTCACATGCGAGTACTGACCAGCACGTGTTACGATTTTGACTGCGTAACTCGGAAACTATTCGTTGGAATTCGATCAAATTTTAACGATACACACAGTTTTATGTACCCTGTTGTTTTACTAAAATTCATCATTCTCGATATTACAAAACTTGAGTTATTAACTTGTTCATCTTGGAGGCGGCATTTTTATTTCTTCTCTTCATCTCTCAGTTATCGTTCAAATTCGGACCCACGTTTATATGAACTGTTTTGCTTAGAATCACCCATACTACCTCCCCTCCAAGTTTGTACAATGAATTCTGAATCACCCTGTATAACGTATATCCAATAATATATCGATTATAAAAAATACGTGTCAAGGTTAATATTCAAAGCACACATTAAATAACCATATACTGTACAGCGTGTAGAAGAAATTCCCGAAAGAGTCGAATAACTTCAGAAGAAAAGGTGCTAGAGCCATAAAAGATAGGTCTTTCTATAGGAAAGTGGCCATGCCCGATTAAATAAAAGTATTCCCAGCGCCACTAGTGTAAACGCTAAGAAGTTACGAAAACTAACTTTTGAACCATGATAGATAGAGAAAAAGATCCCAATTACAAAGTTGTAGGTGTCGTCGATTTAGTAAAAATCCACTCTTTGCATAAAGAAAACAAAAGCATCAAACTCGTAAAACGAAGGAGAAAAGTTCATGTATGGAACAACTTCTTGACATCTATATGTTGGAATATTCACGTGTAGAACAAAAATCGCACGAAATCGATTCTGTTTAATACTTGCCCTAGTGGAGGATGGAATAAAAGTAAACAAGACAATCATTAAATGCGATTCTGATCATTCCCTTCCGTTGACTGTTCTGGTAATTTCTGATACAAAATTTATTCTTTAAATTTTTTTACAATAATGGTATAAAGAGTAGAAGCGGTCACTTTTACACCATGCATATCTAATGAATTTGTATTTGTTTTGCATATCGAAAACATGGTTTTGAATCTTGGAGAAGAAAATTGTGTATAATTGAGTGGAATTTAAATAATTTATTCCAGTAACGTAATTCGTCGTCAAGTTGCTCTACCAGAACTTGATGTGAAGTTATTTTGTAAAATTTTTCATAATCCTTTTTTTTTAATCGATATATTATTGGATCTACAGAGTCCGCCAAAAAATGTATACACTCTTTGTCAGGCTGTATCGGGATATTGATATTATCACATGCGCTTTATGGAGCTGATGAAGAGGTCTTCTACCAACAGGACGGGGCGCCACCAAACTACCACCTAGCCGTACGAGCTTTCCTGGATGACAATCTGCAGGGACGTTGTATTGGACGAAGAGGGTCCATTGAGTTCCCTCCGCGGTCGCCAGATCTAACACCTATGTACTTTTTCTTGTGGGGAAGTGTGAAAGATCAAGTCTTTCGACGTAAGCCCCGCACGCTGGAGGACCTTCGGGAGGAGATTACAGTGGCATGTGCAGCGATCTCCATTGAAACATTAACCGACGTAGCTGCGGCGACCGCTCTTCATTCCGTTATGTGTCTGGCCTCCAACGGCCAATATTTTGAGCATCTAAAGTAACCATGTGCTTAACTGAAGACAGTACTATATGTGTGATCAGTACTTAAGTGTAAAAAAATCATAATAAATAATTTTCGTTCCTTAAAGTGTGTATACATTTTTTTGGCGGACTCTGTATATTAGGTTTCAGTTCGGAATTTTATTATTGCTCCGTAAGGTCTCCTAGTTAATGCTCCGGAATATAACCATTGTGGTGTGTGAATTTTCCCCCTCTCTCTCTCGCTCTCTCCGCTCTTATATACAGCCCGTTTGACATTTTCAATGAAAATCGTCAACTGATTGCAGGTTTTCAAGTTATCTTCATAAAAAATAGAACTGAACAACACAAAAGAACGGTGGTGAATCCGTTCTTTATTTAAAATATCTGATGTGTATAAAATAGTTGTGCTACCCTTTGATGTAATGACAGCTTGCAAACATCGTGGCCCACTCTCCGCCAATATCGGATAGCAGTATGCTTCTGCATGACTTGTTTCTGGATGATTTTCATGTATTTGGACTCTATGTCTAATTCATACTCGAAATATTCCGCTGGGTTGAAGTTGGAGCTTTGAGCCTATCAACCCAGTCATTGCACGTTCACGTCTTCAAATCAGGCGTAACCGCTCGAGCTTTTAGTAAGCGCATTAATTATTCTGCTTATAGATAAACGGCCCTTCATCGAACTATTGAACCATGTAGGATGCACATAATTTTCCAATTAATTTTCTCAAGTGCAAATGTAAATATAAGTGCAATTTGTTCATTTGTTTATGTAATTGAAAGTAAATTGATTAAAAGAGGGATTTAAAAAGCTTACTTATAAGATTCTGAAGGAGTAATTTGTCCAAGAGACTGATGATTTTTAAAATGCTGACACATAAGCAAATAGGACATGAAAAAGAGACCCAGCTCCTTTTCTTACTTTTATATTAATGCTTTTAATGAAGGGGACCAAGAAAAAAAAAAGAAAATAATAACAAGAGTTGTATTTAGATAAAGCACAAGTAATGCAATGAATTACTGGTTATTCCAATAACTTTTAAACCTGGATGTTCACGATTTTGTAAACATAACCCAGGACCAAGGGGGGGGGGGGGGGAAGAACATCACCGTTATGAACAAGACCAGAGTTCAAATTTCGGTATCTGGCAGGTTGCTTGAATAACATCTGCTTAGTGGATTGCATAGGTTCTTTCTGCATGGACATATTATTATGAAGTCTGGAGAACAAGACATTTCACAGAGTACAAGGAAATTGAAAGGTATTGAACAACTTTGGTAGATATCATTCTCTTGCCTCACGTCATATCTAGGTTCAACCACCGAACAGCAAAAGGATGTACATGTAGCATTGCATTTGCCGTATAGTCTTTTCTTGTTTCAGTGATGTTCTGTAGCTTAAGACCAGACTATGATATCGTGATACCATAATCACGATATCGTGTTTCCACTCCTATAGCTTTTCCCTCTCGGATATCACTCACAAGGCAACTATCCGAACCTGTATCTCACAGTTTCACGCCAAATTGAAATATTTTACTCACCTAAAGCTATTATTGGTGCTTGCATTAATAAGAAATCGCAATATTTTGTTTCTTTCAAAATAAACCAGTAAAAGGAAAATAAATAGTTAAAGCAGCGTGTGTATTAATGTGCTTGATAGAACTTCTATCCTCTATCACTAAAAAAAATCTGCATAGTATTAATAACTATTTCCTTAATTTATTATTTTATTTTATTAATTAATTCTGTAATCTCTGTAAATTTTCCTGGGCAGACGTCTTGTATTAGTGAGTAAAACGTGTAATCTAATGGGGCCATCGGTCGAGAGTATGTTGCGTTGGTAAGGGTGTATGTATCGCGGTGCTCTATAATTTTAAATAAAATAAATATTCATGGATGCTTACCTCATCTTATTTCGATACGAATAATTGTACAGCAAAATTAAGATTTTGTGCTTAATAACATTGTTGTAACCGCAATTCTTTGGCGACCGCCGTTGGCTTTCACCTTGCCGCCATGTTTATTTCTCTCAGTTCCGCTACCGCCACCGCGCAACGCCATGACTTCCTTTGTCAGTGTTTAATTAGGCAAGATCAGCTTGTACGACAGATTTACAACCTTACTACAGCCTGCTTGCGTGGTGGCATGTTCGGTTCTTACAACAAATAGCAGCTTCCATAATCTGTATGAGCGTTTTTTATTAGTAAGTAATCTTATTGTCAGTACGTGGTTTTTATGTAAAGTAAGCTGCCTCCGGTGTCTCCGGTTCCAAATGATCATTTACTATATATTAGCAATTTATTTAATTGTGCTCAATGTCATTAGCAATGTGGTTTGTAACGTCAAGCTCAGACCTTGACTATAGGCGTTATCTTGGCCTAAGGCTTTTTCTACTACAAAAATCATCCCATTACTTTTGTTGTCAAGGTAATGTAATATCAAAAGCTGAAATTTACACCTTTGTCGAGCAATTTCTAAGCAAAAGAAAATTAAGCAATGAAAAAAAAATATGTAAAATTATAAAAAGTCTTTTATGGATGAAAGAGCTCCAGAAATATTTCTTAATTCAGAAATGTTACTTTGTATGCACAGTGTCCTTTTAATTGGAAATTCAAATTCCCGTATTAAAGCAAACGCACGCTATTAAATACTCATTTTATTCATCATTAATATTTAGTTTCAAAAATATTTTAAAGATGTGTGCTTTGGAACTTGAAACTGAACATTAAATCATATTTTTAACTTGTTTGGAAGGTGATCATAAAATTAATTGGTTCCCTTGAATAACTCACAAACCATTTCTTCTACGATACAACCTTATATCCGTTGAGGAAATGCAAATTACAATAAAAAAATGAAGGGGGATGAATGGAGACAGGGCATCTACAATCGACTTCTAAAGGAAGCAAATCACGATTAGACAAAAACTCACATCTTTTCTCCCCTCTACACAAACTCGAGGTTAAGATTCTGCTCATCATCCAATCGTTTCTAATGAAAAACCGGCTCCTAATAACAGTTATTAATGTCAACTTACAGTTTGTGACACCAGATGGCTCGCGAATGACAACCAACTGCACAAATTGCCAATCCTGATTGACGCATAAAAACACCAGGAAAGAAGGGGGAGGTTAAAAGTACATAAGGGGGGAAAAAGTGCCGAGATACGAAGGACAGGGCCACAAAGACAAATTCGGCAAGAGGAGATGGTAAAAAGAAGACTATTCAAGGTCTCTGATTAAAACAATTAAGTTGTTTACACATTAATCAACAACACCCACGCACCTTTCTTACATTTAAGCAATTAATTAGAAAGTGTTGCACAATCCTAATTACGAAATTTTACGTAACACGTATTTTTTTTTTACCGTGCTTCAAAATAAAAAAAAAGAAACCATTAATCAAAAACTCTTGCTAAACCCACCTCTTCATCCACTGAAGCCTTTTAGTTAAATAGAAAATATGATTTTTCAGGGTCTTTTAAATAACGTTGAAAAAAGAAAAAAAAAGTAATTAGAGTAATTTATAGTTTAGCGAAGTGGGTTATGTAACTTAAGTATAGTTTTCTATGCAAAATTAAGAACACATTAATATCAAATTAAAAATAATAGATACACCTAATTAATCCATCGCTTAAATATCAGCAAATCATAAACAAAAAGATTTCTCGGCATAAAATAGAGCAAAAGATTTCGAAACCCAATCGTTGATAGCAATAACTAATGGGAAAAGTTTTCTGGCTGGTCATTCGGGTTGACCGTTAAGCTATTTGGGAGAAGGGTCGACCTTCAAAAGGGAAATCGCCGGTGACGTCCAATACGAATCGACCTGTTTCCTCTGGGTGTGCAAAAACATTTCTAATAAACATCGACCTCGATATTTAATATCATTACCCCTCTTTTCCCTCTCCTTTTCCCGAAGGGTGTAATTTTTTTTTCATTTTCTTTGCTTTCTTCCTCTTGCAAATCTCTCGGATGTTGAAGAGCGAATATGTAATTTTGTGCAGATCAAGGGGAAGGAGGAGGAGGAGAGTCGATATCAAGGAAAGAGAGAGAGAGAGAGAGAGAGAGAGAGAGAGAGAGAGAGAGAGAGAGAGAGATTAATAAGGATGTGCAATTACAAACTCAATCTCGTATTTGCATATGTCAGAGGCCAAGAGTGTCGTTACCAGATGACAAAGCGAGATAAGTGAATGAATAAGAAGAACAAAGATAATTTAGGTCAGTAATGCTAAATTTCGATTTTTCTCTTCAACCAAGCATAACCGAGCGTTTAAGAAAAACGTCCACGGATCCGAGAAGCCAAGGGATGATAAAAAACCAAAGTAAGTTTTTGTAGTAAAAAAAAAAAAAAAAAAAAAAAATAGAATGAGATAATAGCTTAAAAAATATAAAATAAGTTGATGCTAAATTTTTATATTTTATTATCGATTTTATAGCAGTTACTTGTATTCGTTGCTTTAGTTAAACTACGAGGGCGAGTCAAATGAAAATATATATGACAAACGGAGTACTTTATTTAAAAGTAGTCTCCATGAGCATTTAGATATTTGTCCCACTGACTAACGAGTTGCGTGATTCCATTCTCATAAAACTCCTTGGGTTGCTGCTTCAAAACATCTGTAACTGACTCCTTCACGTCACTTTTCGACACGAATCTGGTTCCCTTGAGCTGCTTTGTCAATTGCCCGAAAATGCTCATCGATACTTATCCTCCGTTCTTGTCTAATCAGCTCATCAACCTGTGCAATTGTGTTGGGGGTGATTGCACGGTGGCTTTTGGCCCGGTCTTGGATCGTCTTTGCAACCGTTGTTCCAACCTTCACAGTGGCCTATGAAATGCAATGTTCGCCGTACACGACAGACATACGGCGACTAATTTCGTGTTGGCAAACGCTTTCAACTGTCAAAAACCTGACCACACCACGCTGTTCATCGTTTGGAGCGTCCAGTATGTCACGCAACCGTGTTCAACCAATACCGCCTAGAGAGAAAGCCTGCTCACGGAAAATTCATACATTGTTACATCACCTACGGTAGGGACAATTTCGGGCTTATAATTGGTTAAAATATGATTAACAATACCCTACCGTAGGTGATGTAACAATGTATGATGTTTTCGCGCTCAGGCTTTGAGTAGAGGTGGTGTTGGTTCAACCCAGTGTATGAGAGCATTAAACAACTTTTATCCTCTCACCTACCTGTCACTTTCGTAAATGAGAGATGCCTATGTGCTATGCATATGCGTCGCAGAAAATGGACGGAACCATTTTTGCGCGAGATGGGTTGGCTCACTTTCATTTGACTCACCCTCGTACATAAAGGATAAGGGCTATATCAACTTTAACAAAACAATGTTAAAAGCATTTATATATTTTGGATGAGAAGGATTTGATAAATAAGCATTTACAGGAATGATAAAAAAGAATATTCAGTGAATGTGCCTCTCAACCTATAAAACTACACTACTGTTTATAAAAATCGCAACACCCTGATGGAATGGTCTAATCCATATGCAATTTGCAATATTTGCATACAATGGGTCAGAGTATAAATGATTAGATTTTCAGAGTAATTGCTTGAAAGAACACCATGCCTCGACGACGACGAAGGGTACCATATCAACAGCTGACAGACTTTGAAAGAGGACGCATAATTGGTCTGCGTGAAGCGGGATGGTCGTATCGTGACATTGCTGCTCGTGTAGGACGTAATGCAACGACAATTATGCGTGCATGGAGGCAGTGGAGCGAAGAGAACAGGGCACACCGAAGACCAGGCTCAGGAAGACCCAGCACGACGACACCGCGAGATGACAGACACCTCTATCGCAAGTGTGTAGCAGATCGTACAGCCACTTCCACAGTGTTATCCCAACAGTGGGGTGCTACAGTAGGCAGGACAATGTCTGCTAGCACTGTACGACGCCGTTTGATTTCCAGAGGATTGATGGCACGAGTACCATTGTTGCGGATTCCTTTGACTCAAAACCACCGGCGCCTCAGGTTGCAATGGGCCCATCAACACCAACAGTGGCAAGCTGAATGGCAACAAGTTGTGTTTTCGGATGAGTCAAGGTTTAATTTGCAGCACCATGACGGCAGGATACGAGTCAGAAGACATCGTGGCGAGCGCGACCTTCCAGAATGCATCCTGCAGCGTCATTCAGGACAAACGCCAGGGGTGATGGTGTGGGGTGCAATCAGTTACCATGGCCGTTCCCGTCTGATCAGAATCCATGGCAATCTGAACAGTGACTGGTACATCAGGGAAGTTATGCAACCCGAGGTCATCCCCTTCCTGCAGAACCTTCCAGGCGCTGTATTCCAACTGGACAATGCCCGACCGCATGTGGCCAGAAATGTCCTCGCCTTTTTCCAAGCACATCAGACGCCCTTGTTCCCCTGGCCTGCTCGTTCACCAGACATGTTCCAAATCGAACATGTGTGGGACAGGGTTGCTCATCGATTGGCTCGTCAGACTCCTGCAGCAGCAACTGTGGATGAACTGTATACCCGTGTAGACAGAGCATGGCAGGACATTCCCCAGGCCCTTATTCAGAGCTTGTTTGACTTAATGCCACGACGTTTAGAGGCTGTAATTGCATCCCACGGTGGTTTCACCCGATACTAATGTGACAATAAAACGCATTGTATTGACCTGAAAATCTAATGGTTTCTTTTTTGACCCATGATATGCAAATGCTCCAAATTTAATGCAGATTGGGCTATTCCATCAGGGTGTTGCGATTTTTATAAACAGTAGTGTATAAATGGTCTTGCTGGAACTTATCTATGGCCAACAGACAGAACACAGGGTATTTCGTAGTATTTATTACATTTAAGTTACAATTATAAATAATGCATTAAATGAAAGAGCAACTCAAACAGTTTTGTTGGTATACCTGTGGGCATGCTCATGCACTGTTTCCTCTGTCTTTCGTTAGAAAGCCCTGGATTGGCCGCAAGGGGCCGAATGACAGAGCTTGTTTCGCATGGCCTCCACGATCACCCGATCTGACGCCGTGCGATTTTTACCTTTAGGGGTTCATAAAGGATAATGTGTATGTGCCTCCGCTACCAGCTGTCTTACCCGACTTAAGAAACAGGATTGAAGCAGTTGTTGCAACAATTACTACAGACACACTGATCAAGGTTTGGGAAGAAATCGTCTATCGACTCGAAGTGTGTGACGAACGGTGTTCATATTGAAGACTTGTAGGAAAAACTGTTTGAGTTGCTCTTTCATTTGATGTATTATTTATCACTGTAAGTTAAATGTAATAAAATATTACGAAGCCTGAAAACCTCGATATTCATTTTGAAACGCACTGTATACAGGGTGTCCCGTAAGTCGTGGTCGTAAATTTAATGGTATGCATATTCAATAGCAATGAACAAAAAACTCCCTATGAACATAGGTCGAACAACGCACCGTTTCCGAGAAATGATGATGATGATGATACGTAAAGAAACTAAACTTCTTCCCCTTGCCATGTAAATGGAATGCCCTGTTCATGTAAATGGAAGGAAGGGAAGTAGACCTGGCTGATTCGTTGCCTGGACTGTGTTTGAGGGAGACTACACAGCTGCAGCAGGTTACAGCAATGCAGAGTTGGCGGATATGCATTTCACGTACGGTCAGGCAAATGGGAATACAGCAGACGCGGCGCATCTTTACAGAGACACGTATCCAAACCGACGCCACCCTGATCGTCACATGTTCATCCGTCTTCACCAGCGTTTACGTGATACTGGTACATGTAATATCACGCCCCGCGAAAGACGTCCGCGAGCCGTTGGGGTTGCTGTACGGGAAAAGGCCATACTGCAGCGTGTGGAAGAGGATCCAACCATCAGCACAAGACGGACCACCATCGCAGAGGATGTAAGTCGGAACACTGCTTGGAGAATTTTGCACGAAAATGGTCTCTACGCATTGTTGCTCCATTTGTCAATAAAGTCATTATTTCTCGGAAACGGTGCGTTGTTCGACCTATTTTCATAGGGAGTTTTTCTGTTTTATGCTATTCAATATGCATACCATTAAATTTACGACCACGACTTACGGAACACCCTGTATACATGTTTGAAAATTTTAGGGTGATTTCACTAGTAATTTGCTCGCTGGCGTAGCCGAAGAGAAAGACAGGCCACGGCGCGGAAAAGTCACTCACCCATAGGCCGAGCAACGATATAATCTTTATTGTTTCCATCTTGGATTTTAATAACCATTAATTTTTCATGGGCCTTACCGGTAGTTTCTAGAAGACCGTGGCTTAAGGCTAAGGAATATACAATAATGGTAGAGCATTTCTTATTTCGTCAGTTCAACAAAACAGACACTGATTATGCTGCATGCGCCCGAGCATTTTTCTTCAATGAAAGGTGGGCTCTGCAGAAAGTGTCACTGCTTTTTCTAAATGCTGACCGCATATTGTTTAGGTCTCTCCCACTATAAGTGGGATAACACACGTACACAAGAACCTCAGATTTCAACTCGAATTTGACTAGATTCCTAAGATGAAGGAAACCATGTTTTAAGAAATTCTTCAAGCAATAGACCCCTAGGATGTTGCTAACAACATTCCGACGACTTCTACATCGCTGGCAACAGGTTGATTACACAAAACAAGTACTCTGTATCTATCTTTCGGTGTTCGAATATTTTTTTCTAAGATTGGAATGTTCGAATAATTGTTCCCTCTGTGGCATTTTAATTGCAATTGGTTTAGAGCAATAAGTATCACTGAAATTATGCGATTTTTGTTACTAGCATTAAGGAATTGTTAAGTGACACTTAGGTAATTTTATTTTTTACTTTATGTAAGAGTTACAAATAACAAACAATCTAAGCGTTCCAAATACGTTTTGCATGTTGTGTTCGAATGATTTTTGCCAAGGATTGTATTATGTTGAATTAGAGATCATTTTAGTAGCCTACGCTATCATGTAAGTGCTTCATTTAAATATTCAAAAATTAAAAATTTCTCTTGTAATTCATCCAGACAATAAAATAAGCATCTCTAATCTATATATATAAAACCAAAGTGATAAGTGAGTGGATAATTAGGTAGGACCGTAAACTTAAAATTGAGCACAGAAGTGTGTGTTTGTGTGTGAATGCTGAATCAGACCCGTCCTTGGAGTCGCCATTCAGAATTTTTTTTTTAATATTTACACGAAGTTCTAAAGCCTTCGTATGATGTTGAATTTTTTCTGAAGGCAACGCTCAAGAATGAAATTTTTTAACGGTGACATGTTCACAAAAATTTTCTGAAATGTGTAACCAATTTAAAATGACAGACTAATAGAAAATGAGAGAAATAACATGTCTGTCATTCTTCCAGTTTCTTAGAAATACGATATTTGTTTAAATGAAACCTCATTTGATGGGTTCCCCCATTAAAGTCATAAAACAATCTGTAGTGGGTAGAAATTATGCCTTGTGTAAAGCTTTAGATAAAATTATAATAATTTGTTCTGAGTCATCTTGGTTATGAAAGATATCTCGAGTAAATATAGTTCTTAGTAATTCCTCAGCAATAAGGAGGAAAGAAGCTGTTATATTCCTTTGATATTATTTGTGTTTCTATTCAACTTTTGTTTACTAAACTGTTCCATTCGCTTTTTAACTTAGTCGAAAACTTATTTCGAAGCTATGTGACTAAAATTTCCGAGATAAATTTGCTAATAAATAAAACAATTAAATTCATTAGAATTAGAATTGTTCAAGGTTCGATTCACCTTCTCTTATCTTAGTCGAGCTTAGCTTGACGAACTCGAAGCTATTGTTTTTCTAGTTTTTCAATTGCTTATAAACTTTATTCTTTAAGTCAGCATAAGGAAAGTTTTAATTATTTATTAGCAATTTTTAAAATAAACATTTTATAATCGTATTGACAGAACATGGGCGGGGAGACTTCACAAAACTCACATAAATCGTAAAGACAAAAAGTGAAGTAATTTTTATGAAGTAGGGGCGAGAGTTGAAGGGAAGCAGATATTAAAAAGCAGAGACATAAAAGTGGGAGGTGGTTTCATCAGAGAGGGTAGTGAAATAATAAAACAGCACAGGGGGAAGAGTGTCACTTCAGATTAAAGCCCATTTCTTCTATTCTTCTCTTTTGTTCATGTTACACTTGATTAAAAAAATTGGGAAAGAAACCCTTCATCCCACTCGTCGAAAATGAGTTGTCAAAATAATCAGTGGCAGGAATGAATAATTTTTCTTTCCGTGCACGAAAATAATTGCGGTGAAAAGTGTCTCATTTATGTCTAATCCATTTAGCAGAAAAAGGAAGGAGTGGAGGACAGGCTATTTTCTTTCCCCTCCCTATCTTTACAATTTTTGTCCCTGGAGCCGTTACAAATTTCAGTAAGCAGAATAGAGCTCATAATGTAAGCAATTCTTACAAAGAATTCTTACATTTCTTTTTTAAAAGAGGTGTCAGTCTTTTCCTTTTAGAAGGCGATCTCCACAACAGAATTACATTTGGTAGACATAAATAGAATCACATAATTTTCGTCAATAATTCAGAAACTAATTTTCCTCAATTACAGCCCGTATAATTAAAACAACACGAAGCATTCATGTGTCCTGTGTTACGTCCTTGTTCTTCAGAAATTGTTATGCCCCGATTATTTCATGTTCGTCCTCGTTATATTCTACTCTAATCCACAAAAGAGCTTTTCAGAAGGATAAAAAGTTGAATTTTAACTACAAGATGCAGTCAGAAAGTAACCATTTAAAATACAGGGTGATTCAATCGTGTGTAAAACAATTTAAGGGGGTATTATAAGGTCAAGGTAAACACAAAAACTCCTATTAACATGGGTCCAATTTTTATTTCTTTTCAAGTTAAAAGAAATGTTCAAAGTGGCCTCCTTGAGCCTGAATGCAGACATTGCATCGTCGAATAAGTGACTGTATACGTTTGTCATTACATCATGATCACGTCTAATTTCGTCAGCCAATGCTATTATTCTGGCCACTAATTGTGCCCGTGTGTCTATCTGGACACTGGACACCATTTGTTTCAAATGTCCCCACAGATAGTAATCCAGTGGATTAAGATCCGATGAAATGGATCAACCCAAGGTGAACTCCACTTACTGAAGGGAAGTAATGTGCAAGTGCTCGATTGACATCCACAGAGTATGCTGACGTCACTACTTGCATTCAGGCTCAAAGAGGCCATTTTGAACATTTCTTGTAACTTGAAAAGAAATAAAAATTGGACCAGAAATTTTTGTGTTTACCTTGACCTCTATAATACCCCATTAAATTGTTTTACACACGATTTGAATCACCTTGTATATTATTATTGATAAAATGAAGTTTTTAATTTTTTATAATTCAACCTAATCTCCCTTTAGTTCAATGCCCCTGCGCCAATGGGGAACAAGCTTGGATTGTAGTAGCCAAAACAATTCTTGTGGTTGCTCACTTAGCCAATTTTGGAAATGGCCCCATAAAAACCCTGCCAATGACCCAAGAAGATGAAATCTAATGGAGAAATTAGGTGTCTGGGAAATAAGGTGTGTGTGTCAGGCCCTCAAATTTCATATTCCCCATATTTGCATGGTATCATCAGACTTGCCAACTCTCCGGATTTAGGCCGGTAATATCGGATTTTATTACTTTATCTGGGGTTCCGGATTTTAAAATAAAATTGCCGGACTCCATTACATAATGTAAAGTAAAAAATAACGAAGAGAAATGTTTGAAATTCTTGATCGTACTTTCGACTGTTAATGCGGCATTTACTTTTTTCTACGCTAATGATTGGAGTCTCTGTAGACACTTCCCCTCTAGAGCTTTATTCCTGAAGGAGTGCACTTGACGATCACCGGAAGTACGTGTTTCAAGTTTTCCAAATTGGCGTTTGTTTCGACAGCACGTGCTCTGTGAAATTCAGTGCGTTAATTTTTTTCACCAAGTTGATTCGTAACAAGAACATGACTTAATCTATTGTTCTACGGACTTAATTACATGATGGCTGGTAGGTAATATTCCACTTTTAAAAAGTGTTTTACGACAGATTATCCGTGTATTATTGAATCAAGAAAGGGACAACAGTTTGCCTTTTGTTCCATTTGCAGATGTGATTTTTCAGTTGCTCATAAAGGCAAAGGAGATATTATTAAGCATATGAGTACACAAAAACATTTGGACAATTGTAAGTGCATAGAAAAAAACAACACTTTAAACTTTGCTCAAGATTGTTCGTTTTTCGATGCCATAACCCGTGCCGAGTGTTGGCAAAATCAAGTCAACAAGGACCATGCTTTGAACAGATATTTGATAGGGATTTTTTTAAGAGAGCTAAGTCTTGCACAGCAAATGTATTGCATAAAAATTAAGATATTATTTGTTGAATATGAACAGTTTGAATATGATGTTTATTTTGTATTTCTTCTGAAAAAATAAGTGTAAATGCTGCTGTCACGTTCGTTAGTATACATTAACATAATGCTTCAAATTATATCCATTTATTAATATACACTATTAAACATGAAAAAGTATATTTGCAGGATTTTTATAGAAACTAGAAACGAACCCACCCGTTTGTATAATCGGGAAATAACCCATTGTTAAATTTTTTCTTTGTTGTGATAACGTCCACCGTCGCTGATTTTATAAATGACTAGCTGAAAACCCGGCGTCGCCCGGGACTTTATTTATCCTCTTGTTGGGTTGAACTGTCTCAGATTAAAATATCCATTTTCACCACTGGGGAATATCACTCATCTTTCCTTCGAAGTTTCCCTTGCCCTTGACGTAGAATTTCGTATACCCTCCTGCTCTAGATGAAGCTCCCGTTATTCAGATGTTCCCGATGCCCATACGTCTTTTAGCTGCAGAGTTTCCTGACCAATACTCGTTCTTTCTCTTTCTCTTTCCTTTCCAAACACACAAACAAATACACAAACTTTTGTCAGTCGTCTGGACATTTCTTAGAGGGCTCAAGGGAGACACGTGTTTCTCCTTTGCCTCCTCGATAGACACTTCCCTATCCTTATCGTCTGTTATACTCATTTTATGCTCATTATATCCTATCCTATGCTGGAGTTTTTGAAAATGAAGTTAGGAAGTTGGTAGATCTGCTCACGAAATATCAAATATTGGCAAGACTCAATGGCTTTTACGTACATCTTTTACTGTGGCTAAATGAAAAATTGCGTCCCAACCAAGTTGACGATATTATTACTGCAGATATTCCTGATGTCAACAGTGACAAAAAAAAACTACACGACACAGTTGTCAAAAATATGATCCACGGGCCATTCGGGCACACAACAAACACAATCATCCCCGTGCATGAAGGACGGGAAGTGAACCAGGAAGTACCCCCGGGCGCTACTGATGCTATTTATCTCCAATCTTACAAAATTTGAATAAAACCAAACGTCAGTACCTATTCACAAAGCAAAAAATAACACCCGAATTGCAAAGCAAATCGAAATCCGTGAGAATAGCCAAAACGTATTAATATCAATACGAAACCAAACAACAATAGCATCGCAAATTAAACAAATCTGAACCCGTAAAACACAGAAGATAAACATCAATAATTATATGACAGGTAATCCCTTAGGGCTAGATCAGACGTGCACAGCGCATCAAACAATAATGCTAAGGTGAAATTCGGCAGACACGACCTAAAGCGCGCTTTAAATACAGTTTATTTCTTTAAACAATGTGCTGTAACCTGCTTTCAGTAAATGGTGGAGGCCACATTCAACATATAACTAATTTTAGTAACGATTAAAGACTTGTTAACCTGTGTCTTCGTGTCTAATTTCGTATACGAATATTGCATAGAGCGCCATTCCATGCTGGTGGTGACCTTTTGAACTAATTTTTTTTTTGGTGGGTATGAACTTCCCATGCCCGCTTGTATAATATTACAAGTATTATAGCTTTTGGTCCAGTAATTATTTTTTTTATGGCCATGTCAAAATGGAACTTTAATTATCAAGACCCTGTATATAGATACATGATTTTACTTTTCAAATGAAAAACCATGTTTTCAATGAAATGATATTACATTTTAAAGAAGAAAAAATCTCTTTGCTATCCAAAGTTTATTATACAAATAAAAATATTACAACAATTAAAATTCTTTTGCTCATCCTGAGTTTAACAATAATACTGTCGTAACAATCCAATCAATTCCTTTTCGATTAGCCAATAGGATCGCCTGACGTTACACAGACACAAACATACAGACTTTTGGTTTTATAAATATAGATTGCAGGATTTTTCTCTTCCTAATGTTGGCAAGTCTGTATCATTTACTTTGCGAGGCCTGGGATTGTCTTGCTCGTGACAGACACTTTTGGACAGAAGACCCTGACGCTTTCTGCAGCCAGAATTTTCTCCTTGGGTAGATAATGTTCAACAATTACTCCATTTATGACCCAAAAAGACTGTCAGCATCACCTTTCCTGCAGATGATTGTAAACGCACTACACTGTATTCTTGGCCTTGGTAAACTTGTATGGAGCCATTCCAAGGAGCTTCGTTTGTTTACAGAATGCTCCCAACTTTCTTACTTCGAGATCCTAGTTGGCATCGAAACATACACTTTTCACCATAAATCAGTAACATCCTTCGATAAATTTCAATTGGTTTTATTCCTTCTGCATGCAAAAATTGGAGCACTTCCTGCAATTCAAGTTTGGTACAACTTTTAATTTGACCTGCAATTTTTATGCTTAATATACTGGCAGACGCCAACTATATAGCATAATACTCATTAGATGTCAGTACCTATATTTTGCCCAAAGATTTTGCATATCAGTCGTATCGTATGTTATTACACTTTTATGGTCACTTTCTGGCTGTACCTAGGATAAAAGAATTAACGAATTAAGATTAATTGAAAGTCAGTATTTACAAAGTTATTTCAGTTTGCATTAAGATAGCGGACGAAAAATTTAATTGGCATGTGAACAAGGCTTGAAGCATTTATCGCTGGCATTTTGACAATGACAACTTAAGATCATTCTGAAATAATTTATTTAAAAAAAAAAAAAAAACCTTTTTCTTGTGGGCTAACCTCAATTTTCTAAAACTAATAATAAGGTGTACAATGGAATTTCTCTCCTTTCAAAGTTCTTTTTAACAATCAGCCATTTGTTTCTTTATTTGTAATAAACAACTAAGTTAAAGCAACCTAAATTTATTTGAAAAACATTAGGAACATAAATACGATATTCGTTGCAGTTGGACATATGCATATTTAATAAAAAAAACAAACGAAATTCGAACCAAATCCCAAGCAGGTCACATCCGGGTCTTCAATTCGTAGCAGCGCCTAACCATTATCGGTCTTGGCACAGAGCCAGGAAAAGATTGTTTAAAACCGAATTTCTTTCTAAAAAACATTAAATGAATGATTTGCAGCGACAAGAAACAATCAGAGCTTAAATGGAGTAGCGATTTTCTTTGAACACCCTCAGAATTTTCATCGCCACTTAGATCGATCCACTGCAGATGAGTGAAGCAGCCAATGGCACCTTAGTTCACAGACTTCTAATGTGACCGGCGTGGCTGTTTACCCGTACCATTTAATTACCACCTTATTTAATATGTCTTTTCATTGTTTCTGCAGCTGGGGGGGGGGGGGGGACACCGAAACGTAAGTTAAAATCGATAATAAACTTCATTTCAGTTCAAACTTGATTAAATCGCACAGATCTGCTAATTATTTTGTTGGATTCGTCTGTTGTCTTTGTAATAATAGGGTGTTTTCATGTAATCACTTCGTCTAAATCGCCCATTTCCTTGGGGAGGGGTGTTGTAATTAATTTAATGAATTATTCATTACGCGAAGCGGTTAATGACGCCACAATTTGGATTTGGATGTAGACCTTGTTCCTTTTCTTTAATAGTGTAATTAGCGAAGAGATCGAGTGCTTTGGAAACTTCAGAGGGGTCCCTCTTTAAAATTCAATAGGAAGAAGAAAAAATGTACTTCAATCGTTTGTTGGATGAGTTATTTATTATTGTGAAGAATCAAAATAAATTAGCTAGTATATATTCTAATAATGAATATTAAAAAGTTAAATTAACCAAAAGGAACACTTCCAAATACCAAATGGCGAAAGTATCTAATTTATAAAACTGTTAAAAGTTTCTTGTTAAGAAATAAAACATGCTCTTTTTAATGGAGGTGCACATAATTATCGCAAGTCGAAAAATCTTCATTGGATTTCAGGACTTCACTGATTAGATTCAATAATTATAAGACATTAGTTTAAAGAAAAACTGTGTCTCTAGGTTATACACTCGTTTAGAAATTAGATCATATTCGAAAGCAATGTTTAGTATCTTTATTGAATATTTCATATAGAATCAAATGTCATCTGGACATGTGCAGAACTACTGATAAAAGCACTTATTGATCATTCTCACGCTCTAGAGGAAGTAGATCGTCGCCGTGATATGCGTTACCTTCAAAACCCATTTTAACTCATTTTGTGCCGCCCCTTTGCGTGCTTTTTTGCTTATTTTCGTATATGTCCACCCTGTGATGCCCAAAGGATATTTCATGAATGATTTTTTTGTTCGATTGATTCTATAACAATTGCACATTTCCGTATTATACGTGTTCGTCTATTTAAAACCATTCGTGCAAAATTTGCTTCTTTTTTGTATCATGGGAAACAGGCTTATGTTTTGTTCGAGATATTGAGAATAACGCTCCTGTATGCGAAGAGGGAGGAGTTCTTGCTTTTTACAATATATAACTTCAATAAATTTATTGCCCTAGTATTAATGTTTTGCCCGATAACGTTTAATGAAAGACATTTATTCGTCAGGATTTTGTTTATTTTTTTCCGCTCCAAAAGTCTAGAGTATACGCATAAAAAAGTTAAATATAATTCTACGCATTAAAAAACAAACTAATAATATCAATATCGGTCTTGTTTTCATAAGAAAAATGTACGGGGGCCCGGGGCAGGTTTACACACTTTTATTATTATTATTATTGTATTTTTAGTACTAAATCTATTTCACTCAATTTTCATAATCCTTTCATTAGTTAAACTTTAAGCTAAAGTATGGTGCCTTAACTTACCTTAAATTTATATTATTTTCAAATTAAAAATATTTTTTGAAGTAATCTCCCCTGTGTAAACTTGCCCCATAAATACAAATGAGTGAGGCTATAGAATTTCAAATACAGTATACAAATACAAATATTAACAAATAAAAATTTACAGGATACAAAATATACTGTAGTGATACAGTGATTATGTGCCCAGCACTAACATTCTGTGCATTGTACTCACTGCTCTCCAGGTTTTGACTTTTTATATGGTCTCAGACAGTGTATAAATCTGCTCCATGTTTCCTGCCCCTTGCCATGTTTTGGTTACAACAAAGCCTCTAAGTTTTGTTCATAAGGTTAACAAGCGATTCAATAACTTAAAATAGTCTAACAGGATAAGCAACAAGAAATTAATCCTCCCGAGGAAGGTATAGGAAAGTAGCGGAAGCGCTGAGATCATCTGTTTTTACCCTTTTATCTGCACTTTTTAACCCCCCCCCCCTTTTTTTTAATCGAAAAATTGATTTTCTCGAACGTGGTATTTAGAAAATGAAAAAAGAGCTCTATCTTCTTTCGTTTCTCATCATTTCCGAACGAATGATATATCACATGCCATAGGAGCCGTAGTTTTAAAGACCAAGTGACTGCCACCCCCACAACTCCGACCTTATTGGGACAATTTGGCCCAAACTTTACAGTAATGTTGATCTTGCTTAGAGGAATCTGAATACCGAATTTCACTCCTTTATATGCATAAATACGCGTAGACCTTTTGGTCCCCTCTAATTTCCGCCCCCGAAATTCCGACCCCAGTGGACCAATCAAAAGCAAACTAAATAGTGAAGGTGCACTAAATAGTAAGCTACATTCCGAATTTCAACCTTCTACCTCAAAAAATGCGGAAATTATGAAGGGGACGGACGAACATTGTGAAAACAATAAGTAGCTCCATTCTTCCGCTACTTAATAATGACTTTCTCCAAAGTATAGATTTTGTAGAAGCGGATAACAGATTATCAACTGCTGGGATAATGGATGACGGAGACAGCTATTCTAGCAAAAATGTCCACAATAACGATGAAGAAGAAGACAGCAATTATGAACAGAAATGCGCTCCTATATCTTACGACATGAAGAATGCTTTGGAAGTGGAGAACACCACCTCGTCAGTTTGCCACATCTAAGTGACGACATCTTTAAGAACATGTTTTCAATTTTCAAATTTCAAAATATGATTGCTGTATTAGAACGAGACACTGAATACTGATGATTATAACTTCTGTATTTACTTCCTCATCATTATATACAATTTTTAATCATAAAATCAAAATTACAAAAAACACATGATTCATACAATTTCATTGGCCATACAGTTATGATGATTTTAAAAACCTTTCTAACCGGCTGTTTCATTTCTTTCTCAGGAGGATACAATTTCAAAACTTTTTTTTCCATAAAAATATTCATCGTATTTCATCATCGAAAAGCCGTTATCATCACGTTATTCATATGGCCACCATGTATGATCCTGTCCTATAAGTGATTTCCACATTAACGCTTTCAAAACGGAACGAAGCCAGAGCGGGAAGTACTCCGTTATTGCAATGCCTCCTTATCTAACCACAATACAAATACATACATCCTGAGAAAGTTTGTCATTCGTAGAAATTGCAAAAGTTTGTTAACATAACCGTTTCAGTAGCTCTTCTTGAAAGTATCTTGCATTAAAAAAAAAAAAAAAAAAATGGCTGTCCCAGGAATGGTGACGACTTGTTTATTGAGTGTCAAAAAATACTTCCTAGCTTTAATAAACACAGCAACTGCACTTCTCTTCCTCAAAGTTGTTCCTTTTCAAAATAAGGGGAAAGAGGCTTTATGACCCTCCATGAAGACCTACATCATTGGAAAGGAAGGGAAAAAAAGTAAACACATTTTCTCCGAATATTTCAGGCTTTCTTCTTCGCTGTAAGCGCCATAGATCTGTAATGACAGCTTCATATTATTTTTTAACTTAAGACAATTTATAGTTTCCAGGGACCCATCTTCTAATTTATAACAATCTTTTTGTTAATTTATTTTATTTTCTTCAAATTGATTGTTAATTCGGGAATTCTCAAACGAGCACAAATATTACTAAATGATATATAATTTTAATATTAACATGAATATTTATTCATAATTGCATCCTTTTATCTTTTAATAGTGAAAGCTCGCAATGATCATCCTTTACATATAAAAAAGTGAATTGCTTATGGCTATTTGAATAATTCTCAAATTAAGGAATTTTACCAGTAAATAATAATAATTATTAACTGGAGAAGCGTCTCCAAGCAAAGGTAATGATTTTTCAATTGAAAAATGGAAGGAAAAAAATCATTGAATTTTACCAGATCATTTGAGAACTAGAGATTGAGAGAATTTCTTTTTGTTAATTGGTGAAATGGACTTTGTATTACACACATATAAGTGTTTATACATTATTTGATACCAGCTGACTTTAAAAGCTGTTTGTTTATGTGCAATATGACAAACGCACATTGCAGATTATAGAATAAGATACTGGATTTATAAATTAAGAAAGAAGTTTCATTAATATGTCTTCATGGATTGATTAATTTCGCATTTTCCTTTACGATTCCGTCTTCAAATGCTAATTTCAATTGAATTGCTGTAATACTTAATTTTCTTTTCCTCCGAGTTAGAATCATCCTCCTCGAAAGCCGACTTCGTTCGTTCCGATCCTGTAGATAGAGCACGCCAAGTTCGGTAGATTTAAAAAAGTACTTGGTGTGGCTTTTGTCCAAATAACTTTGTAATTTTCCACAAGGTGATAAGTGGGAACGAAATTCTTCGAGAGAACTTCGTAACTTCTTCTGTTTATATAATCTTACAAGATTTGAATGGTAGATGCTGATTCGTTTAGTGGTACAGCCAGAATTATTTTGTTCTTCTAAGAGTTGCAATAATTTGTTGGGTTTTTTTTTGTAATGCTGAGACTAAATTATAAAGTAGCAGATGTTATTTTTTGTAAATGTGCTTTCATTAATTTAAAATAATAAAATTGTTGCATTTATTATTATTATTATTATTATTATTATTATTATTATTATTATTATTATTATTGAGAAAAATCAAAATCGGACCAAGTCCCAAAGGCAGACTCAAGAAAGGGCCAAGGCTAAGCGCTCAAATGCTGGGAAAGGAAAAATTACTTCTTCGTGGGAATATTAATGCTGGTTGTAGGAATTTCCTTACTATGTGTCAAGTGTTTAGGATTATGGCTCACAATTAATATTAAATAACTGGTTGGTTGTTTGCTTTTTTGCAATAAATAATTTTTTAAAAGGTCAGACTATCGTTTCGGCGATCTTTGTAGTTTCCTTGACTTTGAAAATGGCAGTTTTTAAATTTAACAATATGATTTAACAATGATGTAATAATGTGTTCACAACAATATTGCTAATTTTATGAAAGATGGTAACAATATAGTATATTAAAATAGGAATTTTAAAGTTTTGAATAATAATTCAGCATCAGATGTAGTTTGATTTGATGATGAATTATCATTTTTCTTTTTTGCTTTGAAAATTTCGAATTGTTCCATTATGCTGATTTTGCTGTGTTCATCTGAAGTTTTTATGATTTCAATATTATTTTCTATACTATCAAATGGATGACCAGATGCAATGATATGGTTTCCCTTATCATATTTGTATGAATTTAGATGTTCTTTGTACCGAATTTTAAATTCATGCCTAAATAAAACTACTGGATGAGTCAAAAGTCACTCGACATAGCTGTGTTTCAGAAATCTATATACCGGTATATAAAAGAAGAAACTGAGTAAGTGAGTGATCAACGCACAGCCCAAACCATAAGGCCTAGAAACTTGAAATTTTGTACAGAGGTTCTTTACAAAACGTAAGTGAGCACTAAGAAGGGGTTTTTCGAAATTCAACCCCTAAGGGGGGGAAAGGGTGGTTGAAAGTTTGTTAACACATTAACTGGTGTTGCACTGTATAGTTAACACATTTACTGGTGTGGCACTACATAATTTACCATAATCACCTCTTTTAGGCAGGGGGTAACGAATTGTTAACAACGAGCATAAATATGATTATGCAATGACAGGACGTAGATAAGGCAGTGTTTATCGAAGAGGCTAAGGAATCACACGGGTCTCCCTTGAGCTCCCTAAAAACGTCCAGACGACTGGCGAAAATTTGTGTGTTGGGCAAAAAAAAAAAAAAGAAAAAGTATTGATCAGTGAAATTTGCAACAGAAAGCTAAAAAGCTATCCGGGTATTGGAAACATCTGAACAACGGAAGCTCCGTTAGAGCAGGAGGGTATAAGAGCTTCTACGTCAAGGGCAAGGGAAATTTTAAAAGATAGGACTAAAGTAACCAGTGATGCTCCCCGAGGGTGAAGATGGATAACGTTTTAATCTGAGACAGAACAACAAGAGGGTAAGTAAACTCCCGGGCAAAGTGTGCAATATAAGTAGGTTCATTAAGAATGATGGTTCCGTCCCACCTTTGAGAATTATAAAACAAAATTGAATTTGTAACAATACGTAGAACTTCTGTTGTTCGGGCTTTTCTTAGAAGTTAACATTTTCTTGGAAATATTTAATAATGATCAGTAACTGGAGATAAGGAGAGTTAGCAGACTATTGAGAAAGAGTGAAAGAAGACAGAGGAGGCAGTCCCTTCGTTTGAGCTACAGTTGACGACATAACCGATAACAAAGCATACATGAACTCAACTCTTCAAGCAAACAACCATATGGTGTTATGTCCTATAATAATACTTTCGAGTCAAAAGAGTGTTTTTATTTCTTAAAAAAGCTCGTCTTTTTAAATGTGTATAATAAATATATGAGAATATTACGCAAACTTGGATAGATGAAGGATTAAGGATTTTAGTGTTTGATCTTGTAATTTTAATTGTATATATCAGCTTTTATTCCCTTCTAAATTTTTACCTCAGATTGATTTTAAGTATTTATGTATTTAAGGTTTTAAATTTTTAGCTCTTGATGTAATATAGGACTTTTTAATTGAAAACTATGTAATTTTATCTAGCGTTGGGCGCAAATGACCTCGTAGTTGACGTGCCCATAATACCAACCAACCAAACAACCTAATACTTTAGAAGGATTATAACAATAATTCATATCTATCGAAATGCCAGCGAAGAAATGAATGAGTATTTGGCAGAGATGACAAAAAGTTATCCAGGCATCGGAAACATCTGAACAACTGCTTCGTCTATAGACAGAAATTGTAGAATTACTGAAAACAAATTTATTATTTAACTTCATGAGGTTGTTGTGTTTAACCTACAACTCATGTAATTATCTCGGGCAAATGCCGGATGCCTGTGCTAGTGATGTATAAAATGAACGATGTGACCATGCTAGCAGGGAATAGGATAGGTGCAGTTTTGGAACAGTTTTGGCATTTGGCCGTCATCTTGAAATCCGCTATTTTGGGTCAAGGTTCATTTTCTTAAATAGGAAGGGTGTCATGTGGCTATCAAATAACACCAGTTTTTTCTTAGGAGTTCATTCCTGCAATTAAATTTCAGTTAACTGTTGTGGTTCACAAGCTATTAACAAAAACACTGACACTGTACCATTGCATGTTGCAGGGAAATGAAGATGGCACTAATGAAGGATGAGAGAATTGAGCTGAACCTGATGTCTGGGGAACGTCCCTACTGTACCACTGCTGCTGATCTCAACGCCCGGCAACCCAAAAGAGAACCAATTGTGTGCAATACCGTCGCATATGTGATATCACATTTCAGAGATACTGGGACTGTTGAACATAAAGTCCATACAGGCCGGTCAAAAACATCAATCGATGAGGCAATCTCAACAATGCTGTTGGAAGCATTTGCAAAGTGTCCACAATGCAGCACAAGATGGCTTGCAGCTGAGTGCGCACTCTGCCAGTGATCCACAGCACGGATTCTGCGTGGCATCCATTCAAAGTTCAGATGCATGAAAATCTATCCGAGGATGATCCGGGCAGACGTGAGGAGTTCTGTACCAGGACTCTAGACAACTATCGACTGGATCCTTCATTTGCACATAACATTGTGTTCGGTTATGAGGCAAATTTTTATGTCCACGATGAGGTGAACCGTCAGAACATGAGATATTGGAACGATACGAACCTTCATTGGACAGATCCATCCAAAGCCGTTGGTGATATCAAAGTTACGGTGAGCTGTGGGCTATGGGGGACCCGTTTAATTGGACCAATTTCCATAGACGGTATCCTATATATTGATGAGTACCTATGAATGTTACAGAGCACTGTTTCCGCCACTTTTGACTGAAGATGGCAGTTTCCCAAGTTTTTTTCCGGTAGGATGGTGTACCACCGTACTACGGACGTAATATCCGCCAATGGCTGGATGGTAAAGTACCTGGTCATTGGATTGGCCGGCGGGATCTTGTGGAGTGGCCACCATGTTCCCCAGACCTCATACTGCTCGATTTCTACCTGTAGGGCTAATTGAAACAACATGTGTATGTTGTGAAAAACCAAAGCAAACGTCACCTTCAGCAACGCATCCTACAGGCTCGTGAAAATGAATGGATAAAGCGCCTTGAGCTTTCTGTCCACAGCAGAGACAACACATCGTTTAACTGCTGCAACTCAGTTTTCGGTGTGTTTTTGTTTAGAAAGTGCCCATGTTTTTGTTAATAACTCGTGAACCACAACAGATAACAAATGCAAGTACCATTGTTAACTGCAGGAATGAACCGAGAAACAGACTGGCGTTATTTGATACGCCACATGACATGTTAGGTCAGGTTAGGTTAGGTTAGGAAGGGTCCCATTCAAGCAAATAAACCGTGACCCAAAATGGCAGATTTTTGTCACCTTTGTTGCATTTCATGCGTTTTCATTTTCTTTCTCTTTGTTTGTTCCAATATTTTTTTCAAATATGTATAGTTGCTATAACAACCATAAATTATATGGTAAACCATAAACAGGAGGAGGTAAATTATATGAAATTTATTCTATAAATCCCCCATAAATTAGAGGGGATTGGAGGTTACCACATCCAATTTTTTGAGGTAAAGGCCAAATGCCTCATTAGCCTCTTCCTAGTTGCATAAGAAACAAGCAATAATACAAAAAACCTTATCGCTGCTTATTAAGTGAAAATCTAATCATCTAGCCAAAAAACAAAAAAATCGAGTTATTAACATCTGCATCAATGCTTGTCTAGGCTACGACCTACAGAAATCTTTTGCATTGCCACGACGAGCTAAAATTCATTTGGCATAGATCCAAAAATAAGATAGGCCATACTTAATCGAGGAGTATTAAACTTTATTAATTTTTTTTTCCTTTTATTATTTTTTATTCAAATAACGTTTTGCCATTACAGTGTGTGTACATGTATCATATTATAGGAGCAACGTTATGCAGACACAAATTTCCAATGAATGAGGGAGAATATTTCAATGCATTTCCGACGGTTCATTACAAAAAGTAACAAATGGTTATTAAGTCAGCTTAGAAATTTAAAACCTCAGCATCTTTTGCGTGCTTCTTTTCATTCATTCGTTTCTCACATTTGCTTGCGTGCTTTTCTTTCTGTTCTTCTGCTTCCTAATTATAGAAACAACATTCATAAACATTGGAGACCCGTTTGAATTGCACTGTGGAATGTGGATGCGTCACCCACAACTCCATATGACACCCACCCCACGTGCACACGTGAGAGGGAAAAAGGAAGAAGAAGAAGAAGAAGGCGGGAAGAAAAAACAGAATCTTCGTGGATTTTCTCCCTTCTTAATACTACGAAGAGAAAAAAGAAAAACATTCTGTCGATTCGTAAAAATAACCGGATCCCTCTTCCGGGAGAATTAACGAAAGCTGAAAGTTTTGTTGATTCTACTTTTCCTTTTCCCCTTCACCGTCAGTTAATGTGGCTCTGAAAATAACCAATCATATTGTTGGTGTTGTTGTTTTCGACATTTAAATTCACTTCAGTTTATAAGAGCGCAAAATGCTTCGGCCCCGAATAAGGTAAACCTCATCGAGCTTTCTTACTTGCAACAGCTTGAATGAATCATTGGTTCGTTCAAATCAAATTATGATGTATTTTGGCACATTCTAAATATAATTTACATTCGATATAATTTATTTTGTGTTCTCCATCGGGCGCCAAAGGGATAATCGAGTGTCTGCTGTAGATTTAGACCAGATGTTCACTATTTCTTCAGATGACACTCACTAAGACCGACAGGAGAGCTAAATCTTGGCAGATTAACTCGGAGTAAAATTAGTGAAATGGCTGTATCCGTAACATATTTTTTATATTTGGAAATGGAATGTGTTGCTTACTGTTTGCCTAGTTTAGAGCTTTGTTTTGGATTCTTTCTTTTCTAGTATCATCACCTTCACGAATCAACAAGATTGAAAACAAATGCAAAGCTAGCACTTCTCTCTAATATAATAAGTAAAGATCCTGAAGGGGCAAGACAAATGCTGCTAGGCTATATCCTAATTATAAATTTCATAGTATAAGCTTAACGTCTTCACGATCATTTTAAAATTTCTTCATTCTTAGAGGATCAAAGCAAATCTTCGTTGCAATACTACAATGATTGGCGTATTCGTTAAACTTCATCAACTAAACAGATATTCCCTCAACTGGGTTCCTCAACTGGGTTTGGGAAATAAAAACTAGACAAAAATGAAAATTAAATAAGATTAAAAAAAAAAAAAAAAAACCAAGCAAAAATGGGCGGAAAAAATTGAGGACTCGAACGAATGAGTTCGAAATGAAGAACCGTGCGCAATCCAAATTCACTCACGGCACATAAATCTTAATGGAAAACAGATTTCAAAATGGATTCGTGCAGGAAGGAAGTTTCTTGGCTCAACTCAAATTAAGCTAAATAAAATGCGAAGACCGTGCTAATTCGCCAAGATAATTTTTTCAACCTGAAAAGATAGTAAAAATTCTATACGCTAACTTTACCTTCAATGGTTTTTCAAATGTAATTTTAGCCTAGCTTGAATGGAGAATGAAGTAGTTGAATTCTATATCTTATTAAAAAGGTCTAAATAAACTCAGGAACATTTCTCTGATCTTCTCCTGAAATTTTGAGGTTAAAGCGGGTATATATATATTAATATAATATTTATGCTGGCTTGTATTTCACGTTTGTTGCTACAGGTAATTAATTGACTTGATTTATGAGCATACGATGATGAAAAGAAGCCTAAGCCAATGCCTCAAGTCAAATTGGACGAATTAGGACTCCTCTGGTAACTAGATCGTTAATTAAATCTCTAATTTACCATTTTTACAGTTTCCAAAAGATCGTTTGCAAAAACAGAGATCGACGCGTAGGCCAGATAATTAAGCGCGAGTCAATACCTAGTTGACACAGGACACAAAGTGACGAACTTCTATGATCTTTCACTGTCATTACAGTTTAACATTAGAATGATTAAATTACAAAAACTGTCAAACGTAACTAAGACGATTTGACTAATTAATCTCAGTTCGTGCAAGTGAATTTAATGAGTTCATTTCTCACAGTCGCTTTTGAGGCGCAACAGCAATTTAAGTCAAAGACGCCGAGGGGCGGACGAGGACCAATCCAACCCAAACGAAAACCCTTTTAAGTTTTCGAGTGGAGAGCGTGACTCTGAATGAAGGGCAGAAGGAAATGATTCTCGGTATGATTGACATGAGTTAAAATAAGCCACTCAAGTCCAACACAAAACTCCATTCTTGATGGGTGATGTCAACAGCCATCTTCTCTGGCACGGCCCGCCAGAGGAATTTGGCACCGGGAGCCGAACAAAACAGCGCAGCTAAAAAGGAGCCGGTTCGATAACAACGGCTTTATAAATGACTTTTCTGCGAATCTGTACGATAAATTTATTTTTATTTCAAAAAGCATTCTCTATTTATACGCAACACACCAACAACGACCCTATTTTTAAGCAATAGCTTCGATTTCTCTCGTTAACACTTTTGTTTCTTGTTTATCATGCGCAACGCTGGTTAATTTCAACGAATTCTCTCCGTCAAAGAGAGATTCCGATCGATTTTCAAGCGCCTTCTAGAGGTCAAAAATATTTTTCAAAATTTTTTCCTTCATACATTTACATTCCTGATCGATTGCACCCGTTTGCCTTTCTTTTAAAATAAGCGTCTATCTTATAAATAAATTTTCATAATTACAATCAATAGCAGCAGCTGGCGTATTTGTTTGAAACAGGAAAACGAGCGAAAATGTCATCTCTCTTAACAGGTGCTATAAAATGAAGGATGGGCTATTACCCCTTCCCCTTTTAGAAGAAAACTTACATTTTTGGCTCACGTCAAAGGCGATAAAAACCCGGATGTGACGTCTACGGGAGTGCCGACGTTAAGCGACCCACGCAACGCAACCCGCGATGCATGGGCGTCGGTTCCGTCCCCGCTAAGCACATGGCTTCCCAGAACAGACGGATGGCGTAATCTCAAAGGTTAAAAAAAGGAACCGCAGGATGGAAACAGAATATTAAATTAAAAAATATGTATATTGTAGCGAGAGAAAACAAACGTTCGGCGAAGAAGGATTGCCTCCGCCGAATTGCGTCATTGCTCGGCGGCTTCTAACGATGACAACCTCCACTGGGAATTTTCCGGGTCAAATACTTTCAGTCATAGAATTCTTCAATTCTTTTCGAGACAACAGTTTAGGTTTTTCCGACCATGCACAAGGTATTTCGAGAATCTCGACAGGATGGCCTCCAAATAATAAAGGCCAGACAACTGCGTACTTTTTAACTTCAAATTAAAACGCCGATAATGCCAATACGATATGGTGTAAATGCAAAGGTAAAGTTAAAATAAGTTCTAAAGGTAATCATTCATTTTAGAATGTTGTAAATAAAAAGTAGCAACGTAATTTAAATTTTTACGATAGAAAACAAAGAAAGTTTTACAGAATCAGATAAAATAATGAAGCTTTGATTGCTATCTTCACCTTATAATTTTGAACTGTATTTACCTACAGCTCTTGCACTTACTTAAGTATTTCTCACTGTTCAGAGGCTTACCGTAAGAGAATTTTTGAGGGTTATTTTACTATATACAGTCTCTTTTAAAAATATAAGACCACTTGGTATTGTGACCATACATACTTTGGTTGTCACTTTTATTTATTTTCTGAACTCGCTTCCATGTTTTAAATTATGGTGTTTAAAGACTACCGTAAAAGCTCGATTTGAGGCCCGGGCAGAGTCGAGGAACGGGGCTTTATTATTCGACTTTGGCCCGGGTTTCAATTTTAAAATGGTCTTGACCTTCCGCCCATTAGTCGAGACAGGTTTCTATTCAAGACCAGGCGCTAAATTTTGATATCCAACTTAGCGGGAAAAAATTTATTAAAAACGAAATTTTAAAGTTTTACATTATAAAATCCAGAAATTTCCTAATAGATATTATTGTCTTCCATTTCGGAATCGCTGGAGATAACTGTTTCATTATTAAGTAGCGGAAGAATGAAGGTACTTATTGGTTTCACAATGCCCGTCTGTCCGTCCGTCCATCCCCTTCATAATTTCTGCATTTTTGAGGTAGAAAGTTGAATTCAGAATGTAGCTTACTATGGGCATGAGTACCTTCACTATTTAGTTCGGTTTTGATTGGCCGGAATTACGGGGGTGGGAGTTAGAGGGGACGAAGTGATCTACATGGTATTTAGGTATGTAAAGAAGTGAAATTCGATATGCATATTCCTCTAGGCAAACTCTACATTCCTATAAAGTTTGAGCCAAATTGTCTCAGTGAGGTCGGAGTTGTGGGGGTGGCAGTCACTTCGTCTTTAGAACTATTGCAACATATATAGCGTGTGATATACGAGAAAATGATGAGAGATAAAGGAACCCTTTTCTGTCCTATTTTCTAGATACTAAGTTCGAGAAAATAAATTTTTTGATAAAAAAATTGGGGGGGGGGTCAAAAAGTGTAGATGAAGGGGTAAAAATAGATGAACTCAGAGCTTCCGTTACTTTCCTAAACCTTCTTCGGGAGACTTAATGATAAGCTTACCAGATTTTCTGGATGTCAAGTACGGACACAAAGACTTAACAACAAGCACAGGCATAGCAGAGGGGGGAGACAAAGAAGATAATATTATTTAAATATTTAATATCCGTACATGACTTCGTTAAAAAACAAACCAATGTGAATATTTTGCAGATTCATGAGTAGCTTATAACAACTTGTCGTTCTCAAGAAGCATATCACAGAATTGACAACATGTTAGATCAATGTTACTCAGAACAATCAAAATACTCTGAAAGTGGTCACTTTCAGCTGCGATTTCGCAGGTTTCCAAACATTGCTTACCTGAGAGAAAGCTCGTTCCACTGGTGCATTTGTGCCGGAAAGGCTGAATGAAAACTCGAGTAGTAGCTGTAAATTTACAGCAGGTACGTACATCATTTGCTTTGAAATGTTGAAATATTTGCACCCATTTTTGATCAACAGAAATGTTTTATGAGCTCCATTCTTCCAGCTTAGCAGGTGACAAAAGCTGTTTCACATAAGTTAGCTCATCAAACAGATCGGTATCAACAATTTTCCTTGGGAAGATTTTATTTACGATGGCGCTGAACGGCTGAAGTTATTCATTGCGCTGACCTTTCAGAGCAAGCACATCGTTGCTGTGGAAAGTACGGACAAGACGGATAACAAGTGGAAAGTACGGGCAAATACGGACGCAAAAATTAGTACGGACAAGGGGGTTAAAATACAAACTGTCCGTACTAAATACGGACATCTGGTAACCTTATTAATGATAAAAATTCTTCATCATCACCTTCTCTTGTAACGTGATTTCTGTATCCCAATAGATCGACCCTTGATTCGACGCCGGCTTTTAATTGAAATTTTTAGAAAAATGAGACCGGCTTTAATTTTAGCCCCCGGTCTCAAATCGAACTTTTACGGTATTTCAATATTTAACAAGAAATTAACCCCCCCCCCCCCCCTTCAGAGGATGGTATAGTAAAGTACCGGAAGCCCTGAGATCATCTACTTTTCCTCCTTTTATCCGCATTTTTAATCCCTTTTGTTTTTATAAAAAAAAAAGATCTTATCTAACATTATATTTAGTAAATCGAAAGAACTCTACCTTATTTCGTTTATCATTATTTCCGAACGAATGCCATTTCAAGTACTATATGTTGCGATTAGGAAACGTTAATAGTTCTATGGACCACGGGAGTGCAACCCCTACAACTCCGACCCCACTGAGAAAACTTGAACCAAACTTCAATAACATAGGGGAGAGTAGGGTAAAGTGAATCACTTAATTCTAGGTTAAGATTAAACCTACGCAAGTTGAGTTAGTTTTCTCAGATTCACACACATCCAATACCTCAAAGCAATGGAGACAATAACCTGAAGCAATTACAGTTGTATACTCCAGCATTTTTTTAATATTAATCTTTTTTACAAATATGTGCAAATTATCCACTTTGCCCCACTATGTGGGCAAAGTGCATCAGTGGACGGGGGCAAACTGGATCTTACACAGAATAGCCTAAGGGGTACAGTGATAACAGACAAAATCAAGTTGTCCTTCATAGGATGCCAATGACGCCGGAGCTTTTGAAAGTTCAAGTTTCTTCACACATTTTTTAGAACCTTTGCCTCTCGAGCTTCTAGCTGCAGAATTGGATGATTTTTCCCGTTTCTGGCGAGCTTGTCAATATTTCGGAACGTTTCCTCCTGACATTTCGTTTACGCACTTCTCCAACAGTCTTGGTAGGCAATAGTCTCACATCTTTCCTGATCCATTTTCCCCCCTTCATCAATTATCCACTTTGTCCCATTCTCTCACTTTAAAAACAAAAAAATTCCATGAGCAACACATTAAGCCTAACGGGCAAAAACTGAGTCGAATTATACTATCGATAAATCACTAACACACATATCTAGAAGAAAATTTGATCAAACGAGTCATTACTGAACTGCAGCTAAATGATGAAACATTGTAAATTTTACGAAAACCGTATGAAAACACATTAACTTACATAATTTACTTCGTTCGGTCTTAACACGTCCCACGATGACTTGTATTCTGTGTGCACTGAGCAGGCAACACACAGAAAGGTGCATGTCGTGCCTTTTATCTGGAAAAAGGGAAATATTCGGCTGATCCGCTTTGCCCCCTATATCCACTTTGCCCCACTCTCCTCTAGATCTTGCCCAGAGGTAATATGCATACTGAATTTCACTCCTTTACATACCTGATACCATATAGACCAGATGGTCCTTTATAACTCCCACCCCAATGGGCCAATCAAAACTAAACTAAATAGTGAAGTAGGACATGCTGAATTTCAATCTTTTAAGTCAACAAATGTAGAAAATACGAAGGGGACAGATAAACGGACAATCAGACGAACATTGTAAAACCAATAAGTACCTTGCGCTACTTAATTAAAATTTTTGTGTTTTTCTGGAGAATTTTTTCTGTTATGTAATTACAAAATTACATACTAACTCCCTTCATATGCGAATGGTAAATGCCTAAAATTTATGTAAATGAGCCCACATGATTTGTACTTTATTTCTAAGCACATCTGTCTTCAAATTTATTGGCTGTTATCATGCCTCGTGATAAAAATCTTTAATCAAATGTGAAATACGTCAAATTCATTGTTACTTTGGCGTTTATAAAGTCAGAGAGGGAAATTGCTTGTTTAACTGGACGCTCAATAACTTTAATTCACAATTTACTTGGGAAAATACAACCTATTTATCTCTTAATTTACACATAAACACAAACTTTTTTATTACGAACACCTTAAGTGTTCTAGTGAGATGTAAGAACAATAACATTCTAGTAGGGCTATTGAGTAGCCCGTTAAAAATGGGATATCTATAATTTTCACACATTTTTAATTACATTTACATAGAATAAAAGCATTTTCCCGCGATTAACAGAACTACTATACATGATTTGGTCCATTTTTATCCCATTTTTTATTTATTTATTTATTTATTTATTTATTTATTTATTTTTTATTAGACCGCCTTTCACGTGTGATTATAATACCTAATTGGTCTTGCTAACTACCTAATAGCCCTAATTGAAACAACGTTCATTAGTTCCTGTAAAAGAGATCGGGCAATTGACATATTAACTAATATAAGAAATACTCAGGTAAACGTTCTGATGGGATATTATGAATAATTTTGTTGACTATCTTGAAAGTGAAACCTGCTTCACAAGGAAGATTACAAACCCTTATTGAAGATTATCACGGAACGATAGCATCACCTGCAAAATGACTGTGAAATTAAAGCATTATAAAAGATGCCTAAAATATTACAGAACCTCGCCAGATCAGTTCTCGACATATAAAAATATAATTCATCATACAGTCGGTTATAAAAATACTGAGACAAATATCCTGTTATAACAAACAGGTGCTTACCGATTTAAAATTCGTATAGTGTAGATTAAAGTACAACCTAAGAATTTAATTTATGTTTTAAGCTTAATTTAAGGAAAATAATACACGTCCTATAATATCGTTAAAATTGGGCATTCCACAGAAATTTTGCCTTTTCTTGTTTTCTCTAACTTTTTTTCAACGATAAGCATTCCGATCAAATCTGTTTTCCTTTTCTCCCCCTTTTCCGCAGTTGGAAGCCGGCCTCTCCATGATGGCGTCACCGTTACGACACTTCCTCTTTCTGTCTCTGAACAATTTTTTTTTAATATTCCTCGTGTGAAAATAAAATGGAAATTGCTTTCGCATGGAATCGATCAGCAGGATGTAGGAGCCGAGCTGTGCCCGAGTCGCGTCGCTTCGCATCCAGATGTCAAGAGCATTAGGCATAAATCACTTGCCAACTTGTCAACTCAATTGTTGCAGTACCCGAGAGTTCAGCTACTCATCGGCCCGAACAATCTCAGCATGTAAATAACGCGTGAACACAGAAAATGCAAGATCCTGTTAAGAAGTCAAGGGTCCTGTATATTAAACATCCTCTCTTACATGCAACATAAAGGCACAATGCATTAAGTTTTCTTAAACATGACCAGGCTTTAACCTTAAAGACGATTACATAAATCATTTTTTTCCCTATGCAATGGCCTCGAAATAAAATTCTACAAAATTTTAATTAGGGCTAATTATGACACTACGAAACTATAATTAAAGAGAAAAAGTCGTGATTGCGGACCTTCACCAAGCGAGCACGCGAATACAATGAAAGTGAATCGAATCTAATCATCCAGGCTATATTTGTGAATGATTTAATTCGTACTAGAGCATTAAAATAAATTAAATAGCACTTAAAAGTGGACACTACGGTCTTTTGACCGTGATGTCGCCCTTTATTGGTAAGGACAACTATAGTCTATATTTAGAAAGAGTGGTCACGCATTGTAATCGTAACAATAGTCTGGCCGCGAAATGAAACCTATTATGAATAACTCACGAATTTTTCTTATAATCACAATAATGGACCCCATTTATCCTTATTTAAATAAAGTTATCTCCTCCTCCTCCTCCTCCTATTATTGCCCCCTCTTCCTAAAATGTAGAGCCTTGTTTAGGCTTTTTCATCTTAAAAATGAGAGATGTGAGAAAAGCTGATTTAATTTATAAAACGTGCAACGTATTCCTTTAAAGACTTTATTAATGAAATTTTACGAAGAGGCTAAAATACTGTCGAGCAGAAGTCATCGATCTAATGTGCAAACGTGTAATATGCTTTTTAAATTCTCATTGATTTTTTGATTCAGATACTGAACGATATTCAATACATTAATATGGAACAGGAACAAAAATAATGGCCCTATAAATGTACCCTATATCCGAAAATGCATAATATTTCAGATAAAACTCGTTGCAACGGTATCAATCGTCATTGTTAATTGTCGTTTCACTGAAATTCTTAACGCTACCATGGCCCATTATGATTTCACGAACAAGTGGATATGATTTACGTATGGAAGAGCGAACCGCAAGGTTATATCAGACCCTAATAGGCAGCAATCGCATTTTGAAAACTTCATTCAAGTTACAACTTTTGCTCAGAATATTAGAATAAGGTGAAAATCAGTTTACTTGTTTAAGTAATTTCTTTTTTAAGTTTTCATATGTAGAATCAAACATTTTTCTCTCATTTATCTAAATAGTAGTTAAAGGCAAGATGTTCATTTCCAAGTAAATAAAGCACTACATCTGAAATCATAAAATTAGAATACGGTCACTTGCCGGTTCAAAATATTAGGTACGTCAGCAGAAAAATGAAATGAATCAGAAAAGTTCCTGATATAATATTGAGTAGCTTCTCCTTTAGCTCTGATGGCAGCATTTAACCTGGCCGGTATACTGTTGACAAATGAAGAACATTGCTCCGCCGTGAGAGATTCCCAAACTGTTTTTATAGATGCGCCACAAATTTTCAATCGGATTCATATCCAGGAAATTTGGCCGGCCAAAGAAAGACATGAATTTGGTTTCACTGTAATATTTCATTATGCTCTTCGATGTGTGACATGATGCGCCATCCTGTTGGAAAATGAAATCATCGTCGCACAAATCTTCGGCTGAAGGCAGCATAAAGTGTTCTACTATTTGTTGGTCAACTTCCGAATTCACACGTTCTTTCGGTATACACATCTTACCAACACCATCTACAGTCATGCAGCCTCAGACCATGACCGAAGTAGTAAAGTTAACAAACCTTGAGGCAGCTCTTCAGAAAGATTACGTGTTCAAATCGCCATACTCTTGTTCTGCGGTACACAAAAAACAGATACGTCACTAAAGAGAACACGTTCCCAATGATCAGCTCCCCACATCAGACGTTCCTTGTACCATCTTACTCGACCTCTACGTTGCTTAAGCGTCAGTAGTGGTTTAGCCTTCGGAGGATGCATGCACTCCAGCTCTTGTCCACATTCACTGATTATATCGGACACTTCTGAAACGGCCCCGTCTCACAATCTTCATAAGCTGGCGGTCATCTCGAACCGTGGTGGAAGGTACGTCCGCATTGTCTTCGATTATTTGCAAATTGTCCGTTATCACGGTGGTGTTTCAGTATCCTTGAAACAGTTGCTTGAGAGTATCTGGCTTGTTCAGCAATATTCATCTGGATTTGTCTTCATTTGAGAGGGCAATGATTATTTCTTTAGTAGTGACCAGAGTGTTAGCTCTATAAATGCACACATTCTATCCGGTGTATATTTATACCAGTATCTAATAATTCATTCGTGTGTTCATTTGCATTTTTTAACACTGTGAACCAATTAAGGACATTTTCTAATTTTTTAAACCAATGAAAATTCGTATTCTAATTATGTTATCTCAGAATTTTATTTCTCCCGCCATAAAATTTTTAATAAATTTAAATATTTAAGTTTTACTTTGAAACTCATATGCCGAGAATTAACATTATTAAATCAAAGTTCACTCCATTCCCTTTTTTAGGGAAGAACGGGACTTACACGTGTGGACCATCTTTCAATTACGCTAAAATGTTAGAAACGTTTTAATTAGCCACAATTTTCTTATATGGATTCATCCAACCCAACCACGAAAAGCAAACCCTAATGTCAATTTGGAAAAAAAATGATGGTGCACGCAGTTCAAAAACCAAATTGACGGTGGGATTGATGAGGTACCCAAAATCTGGGCGGAGAGCAATGCAACTTGCATTCAAAGTTCTCTCCCAGAATTCTTTTGTACGTTTGATAGTTTTCATAGACTGGTTATGGTAGATGGAGTCCCTTACCTCTTCCATTTGCATATAAAGTCACTAACTAACATTTGGCTTGGGAATCCTCAAGGTGATTGCGATGTCTTATAAAGAATTCTTGCTCATATGGTACACTATTATTCTTTCACGTTAGAAATATAATCAATTCCGACGTGCAGCGTTCTGTGCTCCTCTTTTCACAATTTTCTGATTGAAGTCCAGCGTATTTTTATAGGATATTCCGTTACGATTTATATACTTATAAGACCTTTTTCACTATTAATTACATATTAAGGGAAATGTAAGGCCTTTTTTCACTTACAGAATCTGACACAGGTGATTATCTCCTAAATTTTCTTTCCCCTATATTTTTAAATCTACGTTGACCTTAGAAATCGAATAATCTGTACAGCTCCCGTCATTGTAACTTTCAATTATTCGCGAAAATAAATGATTTTTTAATCTCCGTTATTTCTTTTACTTCAATCGAAAATAATGCATATTAAATAAAAAATAAAAAATAGAAAAAATGGAAAAATGAATGTTTTGTAATTGAAAATGAACGAGCCAATCTCATTCACCAACAATAGAGTTTGACACTTTAAATTCATTCATGTCCCTTAGCTTGAATTAAAAGCACATGATGAAATGCAAGAAAGGAAATTCAGAACTAAGAGCATGTGTAATTTGGATGTTTATTGCACAATGTCATAGACATTAATACTTATCTGAAAAAAAAGGCAAATCAACAAGAATAATAAATCTCAAAAATATCAACAATGAAAACGTGCGAAATCATTTTTAAAACAAGTGACCAAAACAAACAATTGCAATCAACAATAATGAGCAAATACATGACGATGTAAATTGTGACGCTTGCACTAACAATGAACAATAATTAAAAAAAAAAATCAGTTTAATATTAGTGGTCCAGAACTGCGGCCTCTTTCGGTGCCACCCTACTGTCGATTTCCTTACTCGAATTACATTCAAGACAGCGACAACCATCGATCAAATTTTCCTTCCAAGTGACTGGAATGAGTTCGAAGTGTTTAAAGAAGAGTTCCCTGCTTGTGATCTTGTTGCGTTTGTTTGTACCATAAACACCAATCTTCCCACTCCGAACCACCAACCAATCACGCATCTCAATCTACCGCATGGTACTTTTAAAAATATCAACTGCCCCATGTTCAGGCATCATTTCTCAAGTATTGACTAGGATCCATTTTTTAACGAGACTGACCCTGAGATCATCTATGAGATCTTCCAAAACAACGTGAAATGAGCTCTGTTGAATTCAGGGCTAATATTCACAAATAGAACTAAATCGAACATTAGAAATAGATGGTGGAACCCCCATATTCTAAATCTATGGAAGCTGAAGGAAAAAAAGTTACATGATTTTCAAGAACAACAAATTCTCAGTAAGTAGAGCCAACTTTGAGCTGCGCAATCGTCATTTCAAGAATGCAATTCGCTCAGCCAAAAGGGCCTTATTTACTGACAATCGCAATAAACTTGACTTGTGGAAATCCGTACGGAATACCCACGACGTTATAAAACACGACTTCCCTAAAGAGAATTGCCTATCATACCTCAAATGGTTGAATAACCCCAACGATCAATTTTTACCTAAAGTAATTAAAAATACCTGCGCTACGGTCAAGACTTTCAACTCTCTGCATACGATCTTGCCCATGAAGATAAAAAGCACCTTAAGGGCGATGAAACTTAAGGATACTAACCGAGACGGTTTGATTACTGCAACTGTCATTCAAAACTAGGGAATCTAGGAATTACTTTACTGGAACATTTACTACTATCTATCATTAATACCAGATCATTCCCTGCAGACTTCAAGAAGGCACTGATCGTCCCCATCTATAAATCTGGCTCCGGTTCGAATATCAAAAACTACAGATCTATAAGCATACTGCTTACCTTAGCCAAAATAAGCGAAAAAATTTTGTTCGCAGATACTATTGACCATCTCTGGTCAGTCATCCCTAAAAAGCAATACGGTGGACGACCCAATACCCCAATCTCATATATACTATTAAAAATTCAACTAAGTGCATTGAACGCCCTCACTCGGAAACAGAATCTTCTTATCGCTCTTACTGATCTTTCGAAGGCCTTCGACAGTGTTTCTAGATCACAATTGATTGAACAGCTGAAGGCTTTAGGCATTGAAGAACCGATACTGTCCCTGATTAAAGATTTATTCTCAAACCGATACAACTACATGATTGGCCCCAAAGATAATGTGTCTCACCCGTCGGAACAAGGAGTAATGCAAGGCTCTGCGTCTAGTATCACCTTCTATGTCGTGGCAACCAGCCCATTGTTTAATTTACCCCTTAAATGTGACATCTGTGCTTATGTTGACGACAATTATTTTATGGTCCTCTGCCTCCCGATTCTTATTAACGAGGTTAAAGGTTGTATACAACTCAATGCTACGAGTGGCTTATTCAATTCTCCGCTACATTTCCGTTACCCCATCATGCAAAGCTAACAATATATTAACTCTGCCTGGTCTAATACAATTGGCCAAGTTCAAAGAATTATACACACCATCCGGCCCACTTTATTTCTCAATGGATAAATAACTCTAACGCCCGAGTTACCTGTAAATCTATATTGGAACCTCCCTATATCCTCCAATCAACACTAAAGAAGGCCTTTCCTTATAACACTATCGAGGATTGGAACCTCCTTCCATATGAAACAAGAGCAACAATATTAAAATGTAAACTGCCAAACTGTCTAACCATGTTAACAAATTACTTAACCAATATGTAAAAAACAATCAATTGTATATGCGATTTCTGTTCCTTGTACCCAATACCCCTCTGGGGTGCCATAATTTCAAATAAATAAATAAATAAATAAACCTAATCCATGTAACATTTTTGACACATGTTTATTAGAAATAAAAAGAACATTCCTCACTTTTTAATCTACTATATTTATATAGAGTGAAATCATGATAATACTTATTTTAACCATTTATAAGTGCTTACACACGGCTACATTCGGAAAAAAAATCAAATTCTTTTTCTTCGACTACACAATTCCATCTTCTTTCAAAATTCATACGATAAGACAAGTAGAGCAGCCCTTAACGTTGAATTTAGTTTTCAGTCCGGTAATAAATATCTTGCGGGGGTCCCCCGTGGGAAGGAGGGGATCGCGGAAGAAGTTTTTATCACGGGAGAAGACTTCCAGTCTCGCCATCTGGTCAACAGAGACTCTCTATCGACTCTATTAAATCAAACATTTACAACCTTCGGTATCTCGACCTCACCCCTTAGCCCTTTTCCTTTCGACCTGAATCTACACAGAAGGCGATGAAGGGAGCAGGAAAAAATAAATTTTCTAAATTTTATCTAAATAACCTTTCTCGTGAACTCTTTCTGAAAATATATGACCCCTTAAAGCCTTCACACTTACGAACAATGAGAATAAATCATATAAGTGATTGATATATTCAGCTGAAAATAATTTGATCAAATATGTTGGATATTTGGCAATCGCAAACCATCTTCCTCATAGAAATTTCATTTTGCATTTTCAATAAATTTCGCAATGTTAGTGAGATCCGGCTCTTCGTCAAGAATTTATTCGGCCTTAAAGCGTTCAAATTGGCCCAAATTACCATTTTCATGAAATTGGTAGTTTTCATTTCGTTTTTTATTTTTTAATCTTTCTTCGTTTTCTATTTGAAAATGCACCTTTTCCTCCGTTTAACGGTCAAAATTGCTTCTGTAACAGCTTTATGCTACTATCGTTATCCAAGGCAACGTAGCCGTTGGCTATTACCATATTTGTCTCAAATCCTGGAGTTATTTACTGCTCTCTTTATGGTACAGTCAACCAAAGGAAATAATCCACACGAGTTTAATACTTAATATTACATTTCATGCTAATGTGTTGTTTTAATAGCTTTTTTAATTATAATTATTTAAATTTAATAATCTTAATAATGTTAACTCTAAATGTAATATTAAATTATTAAAAATAAATTAATATTAAAACGGTAAAACTTAGAGTAAAATTCAAGTATGGATTATTTCCCTTTGATGACTGTATCATTCGAAATTAATATAAATTCTTAACCATAGTCTCTCATTTGAGTGAAGATTTTTTTTTATTATTTAATGGAATCCAATACGTCCATCCAGAGCCTATATGGCCTGAGGCCGACGAGTTGGGTCCCTGGATGAACTGCTGTATGATGATCGCAGCAACCGGGGGGGGGGGGAATCGTTTTTCACTCATGGTCGCCCATCCAGTGACTAGCCGTGCCTGATGTTGCTTAACTTCATAGATTAACTTTTAAACAGATTATTTTTGAGCAAGTTTGGACGTATTCTATAAAAGATATTGCACAGTGAAGCCACAATGAGCATTTTTCGTTCGCCTCCGCTGAATCGCATAATTATAAAGACATCAGACAAAACGTGACGGCGCACAGAAGTTCCAGGAAAAGTATAAGCGATTGGACAAACTGGTTCATCTGCTAATATTATTTTTAATAATTTTTGTAATTATAAACTAGGCAAAAGTTTATCAGTTACATTTCGAAATACTTTCCGTCTTCATCAGCACACTTAATATAGCATTCTGGAAGCTTCTTCATACAGTTTCGTAGAATTCTTTTGTTTAATATCGGAACTGTGTCAGGATTTCGGTTTTCAACTTCTCATTCGATCCGAATTTCTTCCCTCTCCGAAACTCCTTCAATAGTCCAAACTAGGAGACATTCCGAGCCTTTAGGAAAGATGTGATACAACATCCTATTCTAATTCTGCCATCTAATCATCCATCACAAATTTTGCTGAATTGTAGCTTAATATGGACGATTGTTTTTAGTACTATCTCTAGTGCTGTATGTTGAAGGGTAGAAGTAATATTAATTAGTTCTCTCACTCTAATTGTTACAAATTGTTGCAAATTAACAACAGTTGTCTTCCGCCGGTCTGGCCAAAATGTCATGGATGTTATCTTCTGAAATCTCATCTGAATTTTCTATCACCAAATCCCGTGCATTTATCGATGAACACAGAGAAGGAAACGATAGTATGCAAAAAGGTGAAAACTGAAAGATTTAGTAGCCAGTGGCGTAGCCATATTCTACAATAATTTAGGGGGAAGCACATAAAAAAAGACGCCAGGACACAGACTGAATAATTTTAATCCCATTAAACATTTTTAACGGTTGTTGAACAAACAAAACAAACTTTTCTGTTTGAAATATAAAGATTTTTTTTAATCCGATATCTTCTATTGCATATTTATTATAAATTCCATGTAAATATCAGGTCGTTGCATTTCAAATGTCGGATTTCGAGGTGGGTTCCGCGCTTCAGCACGGTTTTCACGTTTAACAGCAAGTACCCATAACAAAGTGGTACATTCCCAGAGATAAACCAATCAGCTACCAGCTGCCTGAAATTTGCATGTCTGCGATGATATTTAATAGCGTTTGAACCCAAGCGAAGATAGTCATGACTTCATACGAATTACGTGTGATAATGTATTACGAGTTCAGGTTGAATCACACTGCATCCAACGCCTCTCGAAACATCAATAAGGTTTTCGGTGTAGGCACCATAAACGAACGTACTCTCCAACGTTGGTTCCAAAAATTCCGGGCGGGAGTGACGGACCTGGCAAATGAGCCACGCGGCAGACCGACCATCATGTTGAATGACGCTGATCTGAAACGATCTGTGGAAGAGGACCCGTCAAAAACTGTTCGGGACCTTGCAGGGGATCATGCTGTATCAGCATCGACTGTCAGTAGACACCTTAGGACCATCGGCAAAGTGAAAAAGCAGGACAAATAGGTCCCACATGAACTTACGGAAAACCAAAAAGAGCGTCGGTTGGAAGTGTGTACGGAATTGCTTTTGCGCCATGAAGAAGCGGAAATTCTTGATCGCATTGTCACCTGCGACGAGAAGTGGCTCCTATATGACAATATGAAACGGTCAGCACAGTGGCTGGATGCTGATGAACCCCCGCGACATTCCCTAAACCCTCGTTGCACCCCAGGAAGCTCATGGTTACAGTTTGATGGAACATCCATGGTGTAGTGCATTACAGCTTCCTGCTTCCACCCCCCTCCCCGTACTCTCCGGACCTCTCCCCTACCGACTACCATCTTTTCCAGAGCCTGGTCAATTTTCTCCGGAGGAAAACATTCCTAACCCAAGCAGACGTCGAAAACGCATTCCGAGAGTTTATTGAGTCCCGTGACCATGGATTCTATAGGAGAGGGCTCGAGAAGCTGCCAAATCGTTGGCAACAATGTTTGGATTGCAATGGGGGTTATTTCGAATAGCATGTATGAAGGTATCTTTTCTAGAGGGCCATTAAAGATGACCTCTGCAATCTGACATTTGATATGCAACGACCTGATAATATAAGTAAAATAATAAATAGTTCATTAAATAGTCAATGGCCAGTGCAACCATTCTGTGAATTTGTGCAAGAAAAAATTTCATCAAGGGAAAATTTTCATCAAGGGACCGGAGGAACTTGAGTATAGCAGATCGCCGTGGAAACATCAATATACCTTTTGTTTAAGAAAAGAATGTGCGCCAAACATTGTGCACTATAACTTTCTTGGCAACACAAAGTGGAATATTTTTTGTGGCTACAATGGTTATCATGTCCTGTACCGCGCGCTGCACGAGCAGGCTAATTCGAATGCAAAGTGTTTTAGTACAATTGTGAAACTGCGATGAGTGCGAAATATGCGAAAGCAGTTTTCTTGTGTTCGCATCGAAAGGTCCGAAAACTTCCCAAGCAGCCGCTGCACGCTACATAAAAAGATCAATGGCATTTGTAAGGAAGTGGGTGAAGCGTTTTGAAGACCACAAATATGTCGATGACCTACCGGAACAAGGCGTAATAAGAAAGACCACTAAACAACCTTGTCATGTCAGAGATCTTCATGAAGAAAAATCCATGAACAACCTTGCGGGAAGGACAGAAAGACTGAGAAAATAGAGAAATTAAACTGCAGGTAACTCCAAAATCAGGTAAATGATATTATTTTGAAAAGTGGATGGAAAATTCTGCTACCTGGATTCGAACCAGGAACCTCGACTGTCATGGTCGACGCCTCTACCAATTGGGACATCGCAGACACTTGTACAGCTATGCTGTCACTAGTGTCTTAAAGAATTGGTCATCAAACTTTCTGTGTGTTCATCATACTTTCTGAAGGTTTGGATAGGAGAAATTCCCGATCTGTGAACCGGGTCCCCATCTCACATTGGGCCTTCCATCTTGACAATTTGGTTGTCTTTTAAGACACTTAGTGACAGCATAGCTGTACAAGTGTCTGCGATGGCCCAATTGGCAGAGGAGTCGACCATGACAGTCGAGGTTCCTCGTTCGAATCCAGGCCGCAGAATTTTTCCATCCATTTTTCAAAATAGGAAAAACTGAGACAAAAAGGGTACTAAATTGCCTCTTGAGACAATAAGGGGTCGTTTGTGAGAGATAAACCATAAAATGACAAAAGTACGATGACAAAACCTCTCCTATCTGAAAACCATGTGAAGAAATGTCTCCAATAGGCACAAGAAATTATGGATCGATTCCCCACATCGAGCACGATCATCCCCCACAAACAAAACTTTGCACCGTACCATTAAATGCCCTGTAAAGGTCCATGTTCTAGGATTGCTTTTATAAAAATGGATTTGGGAATTTGTACATCTTTACTGAAAACCTGAACGCTCAAAGAATGATCCAAATCTACAAAAAGAGCCTGTTACCATCTGTTCGAAGGTAGTACGGAAGGGCAAATACAAACTGGGTTCTTCAAGAGAACCATGACCCGAAACTTAGTAGGCACAATGTCATATTGTGCACCCACTGAAAAGCACACAACAAGACATTGTAAAGTTAGATTAGTTGCCTCAGTCACCTGATGCCAACCCCATAGAAAATGATGGGCTTACATGAAGCACAAACTTCTCAGGAAATGCACCTGGAGGTTGAACCAGCTGACTCAAGAAATTCGACAGATTTGGAAGTCTTTACCTCTAGGGTTTGCTGTCAGCTTAATGGAAAGCAAGTCACGGTGATGTCAAGTGATTGTTATAATTAACAAAGACGGCGAATGGACCATTTAGTAATATGCAAGCGCCCCAGTACTTATATAGTTTCTATCTGGAGTTCGTCTTCTCATTTTCGGGAAATAAATATTTTTAAAGTTGTAGCGCATACTACCATAATTGGATCGACTGTTTAATGAACTATTTATTTTATTTAAATTATTTACAATAGAAGACATCTAATTTCCATTAAACGTTCTAAATTATTTTTAATTAATTTATCTAGCATTTGGCACTCAAAAGATGAGTTTCCCTTTCATTTCCAGATTGTTTCATTATTTAGGTTTATCTGCAACATTTAGCCAACCTTATTCTCATAGTGATAATAAATAATTTTGAATAATATTCGCCAGCATATAATTAAAAAAATGCCAAAGAATAAGAAGAAGATATATTAAGTACGCTTTATTAAGTCGCGTAGGTGTAACCTGAATTGAATTTGGAAAAAAAAATGAACATCCCATAAAATCTGAACAGCTCGTTCCTCTTAAGATTAATGGGATTTTATATTTACTCTGTTAAATCCTTTTCGAAACGTTTTGACGTCAGAAGCTTAATTAGTTCAAGCCAATAAGAGATTCTTAAAGTAAAGATCGTATGTGTTTGTGTGCCTGTGTGTTGCCATTCAAATTTCAACACCCGAACATGGTCCATATTCGATTCTAAATTAAGATACGGGAAAGTTTTTTTTTTTCTTTTTATTTAATCTCCGTTTGCAATTCCCTAAATCTGTCTACATCACCTACGCCATAAATGCGCGTCATTGGCAAGGACCGGAAATGTCTGGTCAGAGGATTGAGGTCAAGACCCCCTTCCCTAAATTCTCTCCCCAGAAGTATCCCCGCCCCCTTTCTTCTGCTCTCTACGTGAGAAGTGAATGAAAGTAAGAGGGAAATGATGAAAATAGAATGTTCTTTCGCAAATAAACACAATCCGATCGTTATCCTCATCTAATTCGTTCGAGCGAAACGTTTATTTATAAAGGCGAAGATTTAGACCGCCGTTGAATTTGTTTTCTTCGTTGCCTTTGGAATTTCTTCTTTTCCTTCTCAGCTGATTTTGCCCGGCTGATGATTCACGTGGGCCACCGTGTGAATGGTCGCCACCTGCGGAGATTACGTTCAAGGTGTGCCTTCTTCTGCGTGTCCCAGTCATTTTGGCTTTAAGATCCACACAGGTTCCCATTGACTTAAGGGGATGAATGAATGAACGCCTATGTACATGAATGACTACTTCCAAAGCAAAACAAATGAATGACGTTCTCCGATTTGCAATGATTGGAGCACATGTGATTCACTTCAGATTGGAGATCAAGATGAATTAGCCACGAGCTATCTCATACGCTCATAAAATAAATATATGCTAATTTATAAACAGATATTACGATACTTTGAATTTATTATTTAAAATTTAAGTGGTCCTTTTTAATTCTAAATAAAGATTACAGTTTTTCTGTCTTACGAAGAAGTTTTTAGAACGTTGTTATTGTTAGAAAAGCGCTTATGTGATCGGTTTGTCCAGTGATTCGCCCGTCCATTTGTTTATAGCGCAGTTCCGATAATGGCAATAATGAGGGGAGTGTGGACATAAAAGGTGGCCGAAATTAAACGCCGATATCTTAGTCTGGAGGGCCGAAATGCGCATAGGGACATTAAATAGTATTGTGGAAATAGTGGTTTCTTTATTTATTTTATACAGACAGTAATACAATTCATTAACGGACTTACTCATAAACTCGCTTCAGTTAGGAGTAAATTTGAAATAATTAATAGGGTATATGTTCAGCGCGAGCAATACCCTCTATGTGTGGCGTTTGCTTTAACTATAACATAAAAGCCAAGGCCTTAGTTTGAACAGCGCACTTATAGACATACGCTCTTCGGTATTCTCGTGTGCGGTCAAGCATACTTAGCATTATCAAGAGTAAAAAGCCTGAGCAGCTTGCATCTAATTAAGATTGGTTCTTACAGTAGCGTCAAAGTTCAAGATTCCGCCATAACGAGGACAATCGACTCAAATGGACGTACCGCGCAGATTTGCCAAAAATAAATCATTCGAAGCCACCGAGAAGGACCAATAAGGACAGAGAGTAGGTATGCGAAAACCGGTGGCTGGTATTCAAAAAAGGATGTCAGGGAAAGGAGGACCACTTACAAAAAGAAGTGAAATCCCATCAAAAACATTTCATGTAAAAAATGTAGCCAAGTCTCGCGACTCCTTTAGCCGTAAAAAGTTGTGAGATCTCATGTAGAGCCAAGTCTAGTGCTCTTATTAATTCTGACACTTTCATTTACAAAGCACTCCAAATCATTACATCTTTATTTAAAGAACATTTTGTGACTTGACAATTACGCAGCCCAGTTCCCATATATATAATCCTTAATCAATAAACGTGGATATTAAAATGACAGCATCAGAAGTAAAAAATTAATATTGATGATTACAGTAGTGTCAAAGCTTAAAATTCCACTGAAGCTTATGTAGCGCTATCAAGAGTAACAAGTCTGAGCAGACTACATCTAATTAATATTGATGATTATATGTCAAAGCTCAAGAGTCAGCCGTAACTGAATAAAATCGAGTTAGATGCAGTACCGCCCAGACTTGCCGAAAATAATTCATTCGAAACACAAGGAAGTTATCATATCTTCCAACAATGCTATATAAAAAAATTAAATTTAATTCCACGCAAAATACATGTACGTTGAGTTCCCATATAAATACATGTATTATTTTATGTAATACTTTATTAATAAACGTGAATATTAAAATGTAGGCAACAGCCGTCACATTCTCGTGCTGCGTAATTGCCAAGTCACAAAATGTTCTTTAACTAAAGATGTAATGATTTGGAGTGGTTTGTAAATGAAAGTGTCAGAGTTAACAAGAGCACTAGACTTGGCTCTATATGAGCTCCCACAACTTTTTACGGCTAACGAGTCGCGAGATTTGGCTACATTTTTTACATGAAATGTTTTTGATGGGATTAATATTATGTGTAAGTGCTTGAAGATTGTATGATATGTGTGGCATTATTTTAACGTGTTTTCTGTATCATTTCACAGGATCAAAAAATGAGCTCCTACACCACCGAGCAGTGGGTTTTCATCATCGAAGAATACTTTCAGGCAGCCGAAAGACCGAAGCGCATGAGATGAGCATTCCAACTGAAGTTTGAAGCCAAAGTTGGCCCAAACAGACAAACAATAACCAACCTAGTGAACCAATTCAGGATGGCAGGTTCCGTTCTGGGTGATCACTAGCACGGGGAAGGTCGTCCACAGAGAAACACAAATCCACACTACTTCTTGCGATCCCCAACGCATTCCTGGGATGCACGCCCGGAATTTGGCAATGCTCTCTTGGCACCTCGTAAAATGCTGGTGATCATTCAGGATGGAATCTGTCGTCCTGAATTTGTTCACTAAGTTAGTTAATGTGATTGTGTGGGCACCTTTGACTCCAAAAACTTCACTCGTTCCGGACTTTCGACTGCCCGAATGTTTCTTCCATAATGAAAACTTACTGCTCGTTGCTGTAGGCGGCCATGTTTTCAATCCTGCGAGATAATACAAAAAACACGTTAAACAAAATGCCTTGATGCCATGAACCCTATAACTGTCTAGTAACAACTTCGGTTATGATTATTCATAAAAGTTTTAAAAATCAATAGTTCGGCTTGAATATAACTAATGAGAGCTTTAGAAGGAGAAAATTTGTCCATCCGAAACAGAATGCTGAGCAGGCCGTACAATTTTATCTCTGAACATCTATCGATGACTTCATTTTGAATACTGGCATGTCAATTACGATGATACAATGATGGACGATACAGTCAATTATTGAATATCGATTGCCATCGATTGTCTGCCTCCATCATGGTTTCGGTCTATCGTTTATAGGAGAAAATTTCATTCCAGTTTCAAAGAAAAGCTCAATAGCTTTTGATTTTGAGGCAATTTTGATTTTCATTTGGTAAATAGTGAAATAGTGGCAAGGAAATCTTAAAACTTTGAGAAAATTGATTGTCCAGAAGGCAAGGTAAAAGAAGTGAAACCGTAATCTACACCGTACAGCCACTATAAGATACGCCGAAAAATGTATAAATAGCGCTAAAATTACACACCAAAATAGGTTTGTTTTTATTAATATACAGGATTTCTCAGTATCTGAAATTCACTAAGAGCTATACAACACCATTCTTCAACAGGACTGTCGAATATATACCGATGACATGAATTGACCGTTCTTGTTGAAGTTATCAATTATTATCAAATTGAATTTTTTTTTAAATACGAGGATGGATCCAAAAAAAAAAGGTTACAAGGGTAATAAATAATATTATTAACAATGGACAGAAAATACAAAAAAGAGTTAAGAGACATACTTGCCGATCCCTTTTCCACATAATCTTCAAATCTATTTAGGCATTTATCTGAACGCATGACCAACTTGTTTAACCCGGATTGGTAAAAATCACGTCCCTGCCCACTGAACCAGTTCTCGGCAGCTGTTTTCACATCAGTGTCTCCACATCACATTACAGATAAGTAACCCGTCGCTCATTTTCAATCATTTCTTCAACGCGTACTGTCTTGATCTCTGTCGTTGAAGAAATTGGACGGCCACTCGTTACCTTATAGCGGTGCTCCACATGCTTTCTGCCCGATTGAAAAGAGCGACACCATTTCGCTAAATGTTGTCTGCTGGTTGCTTCTTCACCATAAACTTCCACGATTTGACTATGAATTTCAGATGCGGGCACATTCTTTGCCCATAAGAAAAAAATCACGGGCCACACCTTCAAGCGAGACTACGTTTCTAAACGTCTTGCCATTTCAATCGCTCGGACGCGTCTGCGAACTGACATTACCTACCCGCACAACCGCTGTAAGACAATTATCGTCATCTGTCTCCACTCTGGGGAAAAATATTCTCTCTAGATAATTTTGGATCCTTTTGACAGACCTTTTGTTTTGGATCCATCCTCGTATCAAAGTAGTGAAGTTTGAGTTTTGTCAAAAAGCCTTGTGTCTCCTTCTCGTTTTAATCCTATCAGTATATTAAACTAATCAAGCGTTAATTGGCTGAGCATCTAGCGTTCCAAATAGCTGTCAGTGCTGATCGGGTTTTTCAGTTATGTTTGCAAGATTTTCTGATCGGGATTTTCTGCACTAGAACTTATATAAAAGTTGAGTAAAATAATTTTATCCTGCAGAATTCTCTTCTTAAGGACGAAATGATAAGGTCTTAGAAACGAAACGCACGAAGAAGTCGTTTGACTAGTCGCATGAGTTTCCAATAAGCATTTCAAATAATAATAATATGTCTTTATTTGTCATGATGTTCATCGACTCGTTTTTCACTTTGTTTGTATTGAAAAGCTTTTTCGGGTAACGTATAAAATTATGTTCTCTGCCCCCTAATTTATTCGAACATTAAGTGATCCTCGGGGGAGGACATTTCGATTGCGTCGTCTCTTCTACGCGTAGCCTTGGCCTCCGCCAAAGACGTTCTTGCCATGTTGTTACTCTTTCCAACACCACTTGCGGGAACTATTAAAAGTGTGAGTCATTTTCCTCTGAAGTTCAAATTGCTAATGAACAGATCAAATCCTTTTTTAAAGAGTGTCTTCTAGCGATGGGAAAGAGGTGTGGAATTCATACTCTCCCAGAATGCAAACTCAAACCAATCCTCTTTCTCGTATTCAATAAGATGTCGGTGAATTTATACTAAATATGAAAAAACAAGCAACTTTATTAAACTCATATTCTTCGTCACTGGGCGTGAACAAATTCTCTGGCTAACCATTTCTTTATCACACAACATATTATTACGACGGCTTCTTGAAAAACTAATCGTTCTTTGCTGGTATTAAAGGGATATAGCCTATGAACAGTAAATTTCTTCAACGAAAAGGATGGGTAGTGTTCTTATCGTTGTTTTTTTATTCAAGCGCCTGCGAAAATTAATAAATGTATTTTTATAAGAAATTACGTGACATTAAGATGTTAAACCAAATTTCAAAACATTATTAACTGAAGTAACTGAAGCAGTGACATGCAAAATCATGAACAGTTTGTTAATATTTTGAAGATAAAAGTGTCATACAAATCATTTGTCGAATAATGTTGAAGATAAAAATTTGATTTCTCATTTATTTGCAATAACGTTTGGCTTAGGTAACATTCTCATTTGTTCATAAAAATTCATAATTTGACCTAGCCTTTTATTTTTAAAGCGATACATCACAAGTTTTATTACCATACCTCTAGAACTACCCTCGACATTCATCAAAGGAGCCTGTGCATAGCTACGAGGGTTGTTCTGAAAGTAATGCTCCACGTTATTTCTTTTTCTCGCAAATAACTTATTTAGTCAAAATATATGAGAATTACTCTCGATAAAAATTGATGTTTTAGTGAATGTTTCTTATATTCCTCTTGTCGATTTAAATGGCCTTGTATCAGCTATCGCCGGCTCGGTGACCGAGAGGGTTAAGGCGCAGGTCTTTCCGCTCTAGAAATCAGCGAGTCGCGGGTTCGAATCCCGCCGAGGGCATGGATGTTTGTGTTTGTCCCTTTCATTATCATCCTTTCATTATCACTCTTCCCTAGAAAACTGTGAAAGGATAGCATATGTCTACACAGTCACCAGAAGTCGATTTCGATTTGATGGAACTCAACAGCAACAACATATGGGCTATCAGCTTAAATTAAAATACAGAAGAAACCTTTACTAACAAAGTGAACAAATATTAAACAAGAAATTAATCCCCCAGAGGGGGGTATACGAAAATAGCGGTAGCACTGAACTAATCTATTTTTTCTCTCTTTTACCTACATTTTTTAACCCCTGGTTTTTTTTGTTTGTTTACATCAAAGGTCTACTTTCTCGAATCTAGTATTTAGAAAATGTAAATGAGCTCTATCTTCTTTTATATCTTATTTCCGATCGAATGACATAACATGACCTATGTTGCCATTTGAAAACATTAATAGTTCTACAGAACTTGTGACTGATACTCCCACAATTCCGACCCAAACTTCATAGTAATATAGATCTTACCTAGAAGAATCTTCATACTGAATTTCACTCCTTTACGTACTCATGCTATATAGGCCAGATGGTCTCCTCTAACCCAGTGGCCCAATCAAATCAAAACCAAATAGTGAAGTTGGATATGCCCCTAGTAAGCTACATTCTGAAACGGACAGACTGACGGACAATGTAAAATCAACAAGTACCTTGTTGGGTAATTAGAGTGGGAGAATAACATACAAAGAATAACATATAAAGCTCTTTTGCGGGAACAAAATATCTCAATGCATATGAAGTTTTTTGTAATTTTGAAAAGTCAACAATAATGTCAAAAAATATGAAAATATTTAATGGAACGATTTATTTTTTTTAACACGTTAAAATTTTACAAAACTATTGTAAGAAAAAAAATAGAATGTTTATATTCTTCAATGCCTAAAGTTGATGGCTTCGTCCATAAGAATTAGTCTCGTATTTATTATCTTACACCTTCAACAAAATGTAAATCACTACATTCGAAACATTAGACAGCTAATCTACTGCACCATGTCAGTAAATTCTCCATAAACGTCGTCTGTAACATACCAGTTTAACGCCACAGAAATTAATTAAAGTCTTTAACCTAAATTCCAGATACTCACCACATACGCAAAGACCTCAACCAGAAAGCAACGAGAAAAGAAAGGTAAACAAATAAACTTTTTAAAGGAGCCCGAATCAGACCCAAAATTTGATGCAGTTTTGAATACTTGGTAGTCTGCTATTTTTCTCGCATATTAACTTAAAGGAGCAAATATTTGCAGCGAACTGAAGAAGAGTATAATTTACACTGTAGAAATATCTATCTGATAACAGTATTACACCTGCAATCACAAAATATTCGAAATAACTGCTGACTAAAAATTTAAGAATGAAATTCTTCTTGCCCACTTCTAACGTTTTATTATGAATTGTGTGAGTCAGCTTATTCAACGTATAATATTCCGGAATGAATCAAAAACATGGTGGAAAATTACTATTCCCACGACAAATTTTAAAATACAAACACTATGGTCGCCTGTATTTTTTTTTTTGTTTTTTTTTTCTTGTATGTGTCTATGGTCGTCATTAAATGGGTCACTGTCAACAAAGCTTCTCCCCCTTGGTGCGCAAACGTGTCGTGATTTCTGACGAGCCCTCCGTGACTTCGACCACGATGTCAAGGTCTAAGCGTCATTAAAAAGTATTTTACATCGAATCTTCAGTGATCACGTGGGAAATCTTTTACGTAACCGAGGTATCTAACCTTTTTATCAAATAAACAGGAGGGAAGAGTTCTATAAATTTTCACAACGAAAGGAAAGTATTCATTTCAGTGGCCCACTGTAATAGGGAAAACAAGAAATTTAAAAACATCAACGTTAAAAGACATTTAAATAATTTATGCTAATTTATCTTATTCGTCTAATGCTGCTGGGGATATAAGTTGGAAATATTAAAATAAATTAACGTAATACGAAGAGAATAACAGTAATTTCAATTCGGCGCCAAAGCGATTTTTAAGAATCCGGTTTCTGAAAAGCTTCCCTGAGGTTATGTTTTAGCTTTACCAATATATTTGCTGACCAGAATCTCAACGTTCTTCAAATTTAAAAAAGCTGTATAATTTATGTACTATATAATCTTCAAATCCCATACAAATATTTAGATAATACAGGTTGCATAATCTTCAGAAATTGAAAGAGATGGATGAAAAAAAATTACTTATCTTTTTTTTCATCCTATAATTTTCTATCTCCAAAGCATTAACATGAAGTTGCTTGAAAGTATACTTAAATGTTGTATTCAAAATATCTCATAATTGACAGAACTCAGTGTCTTCAGTAAAATACCATTTATTTTGAAATTGGAATAGTAAAGGTAAAAACGTCCAATAATCAGCATCTACAGAAGTTCGGGATTCTAGATTTACTGTATAATTAACTGCTTTACTAAGTAATCATTATCCTATTCAACACAGATATAGCCTAATGAAGACGTAAGCTTTAGATAATTTGTACTTATGACAAAATCAAGACTGAGGTTTTTATCGTCTTTGCAACGAAAGAAAGTTACATATTCGTATTCTATCATATCCAGCTATATTATCGAAATTAGTTTTTTTTTTAATAAATGTTTTACAATAAACATGATGGTTATTAGTCGCGCACATCCGTCATAACCAAAACGGTAGGTAGGCTATAGAACCCTAGAAAATGTTTATCAGCTGTTGTTTCAAATATTAATTACAAGAGACAAAATATCATATTGAATTGCATTTTTTTTCATACGAAAACATCTGGTACGACCCGGTAGCAAGGCCCATATTCTCAATATTGTGTCCCTTAAGTTGTATGGCCTATGACCTCTTGGAACTGTAAATTAAGATAGCGGCCCATAGTTCTTCGAAGTCTGTGCGATATGATATCCGCCATTAATGGTGCTGTTAATGAAGTTCCCCGGATCCAGCCTATTTCAAAGCACAGTGCCCGTTACATTGATTGAAATTTATCATAAAAATACCGAAGGCGCAGTCCGGAATTTCTTCGCCGGTAGACTGCACTTATATATCCATTGCATTGACTGGACTTCATTCTCCGGTTCATGGTATTGGAGTCATTATCATAAATTACGCGCGGACATCACCTGGAAGACTTCGAATAATTGCCAAGTAGTGTTCGGGTTGAGTGTCACCCCAGAATCGGAAAATTCGTGATTCCAAAAGGACTTGTGGAAGGCGCAAGTGCATATATTGGGTGTCCTAAAAAGGGGCTAACGACTTTTAAAATGGTATTGTAAGCAAACGGGGACAATTATTATAGTGATTCTTACAGGAGATTAATGTGTGAGGTCAGGAATTTATTTTGGCACGTTTCCTTGCGTTAGTACTAGATTTCACCGACAGGTGATGCTGTATGCGAGACATGCGCAAGGGCCAAGTAAATGATGCGGTGAAAGTGCGATGGCAGGTTTATCAGTGGAGAGGTGTACATCGAATCCATTATTACTGTAGCAAGGCGTGAAAATGGTGTATTTGTTGGAAAAAAGATTACTCTCCCAGCGACAAGAAGCAGCTTCCAATGCAGATTTAATGTCAACGTACCGAAACAAATTCTTCACCTCTCACTTAAATTTCCTGCAAGAATAACGTTAATAACTGTCACCTTTTGCTTGCTATTCCATTTTGAAAACCGCCAGTCCTATTTAGCACACCCTGTAGCTGAAGGGTGACTATATTGAGAAGGTGGTGTTTGCAGGGATTGGGGGGGGGGGTAGTTTAATTCCATATGATTCATTCCTCTTAGAAGGGAACCATCCGCACCTGTATCTCAGAGTTTCAAAGCAAATTTAAATATTTTATTCATCAAAAGCTACTGATTACCCTTAGGAAATAAGAAATCGCACTATTTTATTTTTTTAATGCACGACAAAATAAAACCGAACTCTTTATTTCCGCGCAAGCATACACTGGAAATGATTGTGATGCGCAATGGCGGTAGCACTTCGTTCAAATCGGAAGTGGAAGTGAAAAGAAAATAAACATGGAAGTAAGGGGGAAGCAAAATCGTTAACGGCGATCGCCAAAGAATTGCAGTTACAGCAGTGCTATTAAGCATAAAACCTTAATTTTGCTATAAATTATTCGTCTCGAAATAATTTATAAGATGAGGTTGGCCCCCGAAGACCAACCTCTCCTCCACGTGGTGGGAGCTGGGCAACGCGCTTGGCGGCTAACGAGGCTCTGGCAAACTTCTCCTCGAAGAGGGTAGGCTGGGACCCAAAGAGGGCAATCCCCTCACCAGTCTATACCACTACTGGCTGATCACTAGTATGGTGAATCTTACTTTATGATTTTCGGAACACAAAAGAAATTAAACCGGATGGATGAACATGGAACGACTTTTGGAACGGCAAAAGGTTTTCGACGAGAGAGAAGGAGGAGGTGTGAATGGAGAATGGGTGTGTGGAATGTGAGAGGGTGTGTCAAAGAGAGTGAACGAGAACAGGTGGATGAAATGAGGTAGTATAGACTGGATGTCTTGTGCGTGAGTGAGACGTTTAGAAAGGGCTGTCGGTTTGATAGTGTGAGGGATGATATTGTAGGAGTGTGGTCTGGGGTGGAGGAGTGTGAACGGGCAAGAGCTGGTGTAGGTTTGCTGCTGAATGAAAGGACAAAGAAGTGTATGACGGAGTACAAGTGCGTGAATGAAAGAGTATTGTGGATGAGAATGAAACTTCGAATGCATAAAATCCTTGTGGTTGTAGTGTATGCGCCTGTGGATGCTGCGAGTGAGAGTGAGAAAGAAAAATTCTGGCATGTCGTGAATGAGGTTTTGAATGAAAGCTGTGACAATGAGCACGTGATTCTGGCGGGTGACTTGAATGGATGGGTTGATGTGGAGAGAAAAGGGGTAGAAAATCTGGTAGGAAAATATGGAGATCCGCGTGTGAATGGCAATGGGGAGCGGCTGTTGGAGGTTTGTGCGGAGAGAGGAATGTTTGTCTCAAACACCTTCTTTAAGCACAAAGATATCCATATGTATACTTGAGAGAATCAGGCGCGAGATCAGAGGAGTATGATTGATTTGATTGTTTGTGACAACAGGCTGCGTGGTAAAATTGTGGACACGAGAGTGATGAGGGGTACAGAGATTGGGACTGACCATTTTTTGGTTGTATCAAGAATGAATCTACTGGGTGGCTGGAGGACTGTACGAAAACGAATAAAAGTGGAGGATCTGCGATTGAAGAGAAGCATGTATGAGTGTCTTGTATCTGAGCGTCTGGATCAAATAAATGACAATATTGATAATGTGGAGAATATGTGGAAGCATATAAAGGATTGTCTGGTGAGTTCTGCGAAAGAGGTGTGTGGTGAAGTCAGTTTGGGTCGGATGAAAGGCGATGCATGATGGAATAAGGATGTTGTAGACATGGTGGCAAAGAAAATAAAGGCATATCTGGGAATGTTGAATGGCAATGTTGGTGCGGATAAATACAAGAGTTGTAAGAGAGAGTGTGCACAAGTGATTAGAGAGAGCAAGGAGAGAGTGGCGACAGAAAGAGATGAGAAACTGCAGAATGACTTTGAAGGGAACAAGAGAATGTTTTGGAAATATGTTAGAGATATGAGAGGAGGGCAGAAGGGGAATGTGTGTAGTGTGAAGGACAAGAATGGTAAAATTCTGTGGAATGAATCCGATGTAGTTGGTAGGTGTCAGAAATATTTTTCCGAGCTCTTTATGCCTGTGGGAGTTACTGGTGGAAGTGACTGGAATGAAAGTAGAGCGGAGAAGAGAGTGGAGAGTGAGTCGGAAGAAGATGGAATCAGTATGAAAGAAGTTCTGAACGCAGTTAGCGCTCTGAAGTGTGGTACAAGCCCTGGTGTAGATGGTGTGACCGCGGAGATGTTAAAGTATGGTGGAAAGCAAGTTGTAGAATGGTTGTGGAAGCTCTGTGAGTTTTGCTGGATCAGTGGTGTGGTTCCCGAAGATTGGACTAAGGCTATGATTGTTCCCATATATAAGGGTAAGGGTGATAGAAGTGATTGCAAGAATTATAGAGGAATAAGTTTGTTGAGTGTAGCGGGGAAGGTTTATTGAAAAGTTGTGATTGATAGAGTGAAGAGCGTGACTGATGAGAAAGTGTTGGATGTGCAGGGTGGCTTCAGGAGTGGAAGAGGATGCACGGATCAAATTTTTTCGCTGAGAGCAATTGTAGAGAAATATCTCCGTGTGAGGAAAAAAGTGTTTTGTGCGTTTGTTGATTTGGAGAAAGCGTACGATCGAGTGAATAGGAACGTCCTTTGGAGAGTGCTGAGATTATGGTGTGAGTGAACGACTATTTGGGGCAGTGAAGGCAATGTATGTGAACAGCTCTGCTAGTGTGAGGACAAACGAAGGCTTATCTGAGTGGTTTGCGATTGAGGAAGGTGTGAGGCAAGGGTGAGTGATGTCCCCGTGGTTATTTAATGTTTTCATGGATGCATGTGTTAGGGCGGTCGGGATTAATGACTTGGGTGTGAAAGTGGGCGATGAGAGAGTGTGCTGTTTATTGTATGCTGATGATGCTGTTATCCTATCGGAGAGTGAAGAGAATCTTAGGACACTAGTGGTAAAAATGAACGAGGTGTGCAAGGGGCAGTATATGCGAATAAATGTGGAGAAGACGAAAGTACTTGTTTTTGAGCGGGGAGAGGAACAAACGCGATGTATGATTGAGCTAAGCAGGGTGAACTTGGAGCAAGTGAATGAGTTTGTATACTTGGGGAGCATGTTTGAGAGGGACGGGAGCATTGATGGTGAGATATTAAGGAGAGTGAAGGTCGTAGGCGCACTTGAAAAGTATGCTAGGAATGAGCGTTTATCGAAGAATGCCAAAATGTCTGTTTATCAGAGCGTGCTGGTACCAACTCTGATTTATGGGAGTGAAACCTGGGTGTGGAATGAGAAGCATAAAAAGCGACTGTGTGCAGTTGAAATGAGGTATCTGAGAGGTGTAGCTGGAGTTACGAGACTTTACTATATTCCAAATGTTGTAGTGAGAGACGATTGTGGAATGCAACGTAGTGTGGCTGATGTAGTGGCAAAGTCAACGTTGAGGTGGTTTGGACAAATGGAACGCATGAATGAGGAACGACTGACGAAACGACTGTATGTTGGTAATGTTGATGGCGGGCGAGGAAGAGGGAGACCGAGGAAAGAGTGGACAGAGCAGGTAGATGAATATCTGAAGCTGTATGGGTTTGAGAGCCTGAACAAGAGACGTGCGTGCATGAAGAAGAGAATGACCGTGGAAGAAGCTGGGATGGTGTGTAGAGACCAGAATGTGTGGCGCAGATTGACTAGCGATGTATGATTTGGTTGATCCGTTTTTGTTTTTTTTTTCTTTTCGTGTGTTGCCCACCCTTTTTGTAGGATAGGGGCGTGATGTTGTTGTTGTTGTTGTTGTTGGTAAGCATCCATGAATATTCTTTTTTATTTCAAATTATAAAGCACGGCAATACATTATATCCAACGCATTATATCCATGTGCGTATTCTCGCCTGCCTCTTTACAAGGTTTATAAATACGGCATGTTCGTATTCTCGCCTCTTGAGGTCGGGCGACTGAGGAGGCCAAAAGTCCTTCGACCAGAAGTTCATGTTCGACTCCAACCACTCTTGAACGGTCTTGGCACTATGTAGTCGGCCGCGGTAAGCCTGTAACCGGTCGGGAACCAAATTGACGGTATTTTCATGCCATTCGACGCCACGACGCCGAGCATCATCACTGAGGCCGGGTGCTTGGTTGTAGTCACGTAGCGGACCTCAGAGATGTCCTGGCCGAAGTTGACCACGCGGTCGTTCTGCTTGTTGACGACCGGGTCGACCATGAAGGTATTTTCATCAGAAAAGATGACAATGCTATTGCCATTGCTCTTCAAGTCGTTGAGAGGGCGACGACAGCGCTCCCGACGTTTTTCTCGCATGCCATCCATCAGCAAAAGTCTTGCCACGCGCCTCAAACTCTTTCCACCCTCTTCCTTGATGGCTCTGGACACCGTGGCCACGGAAATCATCTTTTTCTTTGCGAACTGTGTTATTTTGAGAGTCGGGTCACGTTCGAAGGCTTTTCTGACACCCACACGATTGATCTGCCTGCACGTGGGGCCTTCCCCTTTCTTCAGCCTCTCTGCGACTCTGTGGACAGTCATCCGGCTGACGTTGAGCTGCTTAGCGATGTCAGACTTGTTGTGGCCCGCGCGAAGGAGCGCAGAGATCTCGATTCTGTTACGTTCCATCACAATATCCTTGCATCCGAATCGCATTCATTCCACTATATACGTTTACATTATGCATCTGCAGGTGTAACAGAACTTTTGCAAAACCTGGTAGACCGTGTTCCATTAGATAGACAGCCCTGACCTCTACATTTCGTTTCACTCGTGAATACATGACCGGGTATCCCCGGAAAATTTACGAAGATTACCGAAGCAAAATGTTACGGCGTTCCCTTGCAAAAGTTTTTCTAAAAATTAATAAACCAAAATAATAAATCAAAGAAATGGTTATTAGTTACTATACAGATTTTTTTACTGGATGACAATTAGATGATTTTAATCTATTTTTAAAAAAATACCAGTGTGTTTAGAATCTTCAGAATTCATTCAATTGTCGTCTGCTGCTCCTTAGTAAGAAGTAGTTCCATTGCTTTGATGTGAAGTGATGTTGAGTGGTGGAGGAAAGTTGCGTCAAGCGCCAACAGATGGATTAATGCGCACACCGTTATATCTCTGGGCGTAACAATGGAGTCTTTGTACAGCTACGTGCGCTCAAGTTCTTTCGTTTTTGCGGTTTATTTTGAAAGAATAAACTTTTCGCGATTTCTTATTTTGCAAGCATCTATTGTTTATTTAGGTGAATAAAATACTTCAATTTGGTTTGAAACTGAGATACAGGTCCGGATGGTTCCCTTGTAATTTGATTCAATTTTTTAACTTAAAGTTAAACAAATATTAAATTATGATGCTTAAAATAATTTGCAGATATTCAAAATTGCTGCTGCTCTTTGTAAACTTTCTGAAGACATAACACCATCCAAAAAAACCCCAATAAAAATCGAATAATTTAAAGAGAAAAAAATAAGGTATTCAGGTTTTAAAAATAAAAATGAAAGCCGAAGGAATATTAACAATATTGAGATGAAAGGCAAAGGAACATTAACATAAAGGCGAAGCATTTAAAAAAGACATGATTGAAATGAATGAAAGTGCTTACATAATCGTAATATGATGTAGAGAAAGATTAATAAGCAGTTTTAATCTTAACCATAATAACCGTGCTTACATTAAAATTCCGAGAATCAACCGTTTTCTATGATAAACTGTAAATTGTAAATTTTAAAACGCAAGAAAAAAATTTATGAAACCTTTAATTTTTATTAAAGAGCTTCGGGGCTTCACACGATTCCATTTCGTCGGAATTCCCGTGCCCGAATATTGTCCTTGAAGAATAGAAGTACTGTTTGATCTGTCCAGTGAAAGAAAGCTGAATTCAATTGATGAAAAACTCCAATAGGTTCACTTCTATCTCTTCATGTGCTATCATGAATGAAATGGACTCTTCGTAATCGTATGTGCTTTTTTTTTTTCGAGTTGTGGAAAAATGCAATTTTCTATTGTTAATAGACAAACAAAATCAATTTGAGAATCTTCAAGTGTCAATTGGTACTTTTAATATTGATACCGGTCTCATAACTATATTTAAAGTATATATTTGAATAATATATCATTATGAGGAAAAAACATCTTTTATCTTTCTTCTCCTTATAATAAATTCTTTATATCATCCTAAATCAGGGCTGTGGAACGAATTGATTTACGTTATGTTATAACGTTACGTTACGCATTTTGTTATTAGGTTTCGTTACGTTATGTTTTTTGTTACTTGATTTCGTTATGGTAGGTGTTACGTTACTGAATATCGTTATCTTAGAAAATAACGTTATTATAACGTTTTAAAGCAGGGTATGGAACGAATTGATTTATGTAATGTTAAAACGTGACGTTACGCATTTTTTTTATTAGGTTTCGTTACGTTATGCTTTTTGTTACTTGATATCGTTATCTTAGAAAATAACGTTATCATAATGTTTTAATAATAATATATTATTTTTTTGTATGAGGAGTTCATGCTTGAATGACAAGTTATTTTAATGTCAGTCACCTCCCTGTTATCAATGGACTCCTCCAAAACCCCTGATTATATATATATTTCCTACACTTGTTTCCCGCAGCCTAGATTTTGTTATGTTTCCGTTATTATCCCGCTTTAAGAAATTTCGTTACGTTATACATGATACCGCTATTAATATCGTTATTTCGTTACATTTCAGTTACGTTCCACAGCCCTGATATCGTTATTTCGTTACGTTTCCGTTACAGTCCGCAGCCCAGATTTTGTTATGTTTCCGTTACTATCCTGCTTTAAGAAATTTCGTTACGTTAAGCATTATAATACCGCTTTTAATATCGTTATTTCGTTACGTTTCAGTTACGTTCCACAGCCCTGTCCTAAATACCTAAATCATTACACATTAAGTTAGTCTATTCTTTTGTTATTAAAAATTTTGTAGACTTTTTTATGCTTCTCAAATTACGAGGTACATCGATTGAATTTTTATAAACTAATTATAAAAAAATTCAGAATAAAAAAATATCAAAATAAACCCTTAACTAAAAAGAAACACCACCGCTCTCGTATACTGGTTTGCTCGCTTCACGATTTAAACTTCTATTTTCAAGGGCACTTAACGCAATGTCCTTATATGGACACGTTCTAAAACAGACCTAAAGGCACCCCTCACGTTTATTAAGAATTGCAATGTAATTAAATTTCGTTATAACCATGGGCAGCGAGCGAAGGGGTTCAAAGGTATTTCCGAGAAGCCATTTATTTAAATTAATAATAATATTAAAAAAAAGCGGGTAAATGATGTCACTTATGAATGGAGTGGAGTTGAGTGTATTTGAAGTTCAGGAGCGAGGGAGTTATTACGTTTCTTCCATATAAGGTCGTACGCCAACTGGCAATGAGTAGGAGGAAGGAAAGGGGGATGGGAAGGATACGACGCCGTCAAATGTAGGTTACGAGGGAGAAAAGATGAGAAAAAGGAGTCAGACCCACTTTCGTGGGTAAGAGGGGAACACGAAGGAACTGCTAGAATCTGGCTGATGACGTCAATCCATTTATGAAATTAATTCAATCTCTTCGAATCACTCGAAAGAATAACAATATAGACAGAAACCTTGTTAATATACCTAAACGGACAAAGCAATTATTATTATTATTATTATTATTATTATTATTATTATTATTAAGCTTATTGTATGTATAACAAAGGTGATTCCAATTCCATACTCCATATATTTCTATGATAGAATTTCAAGTAATCATTTAAATGTTATTATCAGCTTAATTGCAGCATATAATTTTTTTTTTCAGAACTCAAATGAAAAACGTATTATTAAGTTTCAATGTCCACGAGAATGAATATTTGAACACTTTGTTTTTTAACTGTCCAGGATGGAAGAAACGCTACGTCATGGCATTTCCGGAGAAATGATTAAATTAAATTTACATATTAGATTCAGGGTGCCCCACCTAACTGTGATCTCAATGATTTTAACATATACAAAGGACAGTCTGAAAAAATAAATATCGTCACACATTCTTTCGCCCTTACAGAGCAGGAATTCGTAATATTAAAATAAAATTGTCTAAAGATTTACTTTATTAATTATATCTCTACACATAAACTAGAAAATGATCTCGTAATAATTGTCACAATTTTAAACTTTTATATATTTTTTTAAATCCAATAAGCGCGATTTTTACAGAAAACATAAATGCGAAAAATTGTTGAATGTTTTTTTTCTGTTGAAAGTTTTTAATATCATTACTGAATTTGTGAAGCCGGTCTATCTGTTGCTATTTTTTTTCCGAAGTTTTTGATTTTGATTTCAGATTCGGATAGAGCATCTAAAAGCAAGAAAAAATTATAACAGGCACAACAATATTCGGGAACATTGTTAAAATGACGGTCAAAGTTTGGTTATCTATTCTTTGACCGCAGTTTTAGCCATGTTCCGTAATAGATAGAACATGTGTGCCTATTATAACTTTTACTTACTTTTTGATGTTCTATCCGAAACTGAAGTTAAAATCAAACAATTCGAAAAATTGGCTACAGAACGACCGACTTCGCAAATACCGTACTTGTTGTGCTTTTAACATCATTCTGACGTTGCAGTACCACGCATTCTCAACTGGTTTTTTTCTCGTCTATTTCTTCTTATTTATTTGTTTCTCTTAAAAAAATCTCCCTCCATTAGATTCTCTTTGTGAAAGTAAGAGAAACTTAAACCCAGTTAACATGTTCTGACATATTTAAAACTTTCGTAGATTTAAAAAAAAAAATAAAAACATTAAGAAAACAGAAATGATTTATGGTCCATTGCCATATGTTTCGCGCAACAACTGTTTAAATTCTCAGAAAAAATTTTAGCAAATGTAAACGACTGCCATTAAAATGAGAAGCTCTCCATAGTACAAATTTAAAGTATCCCAAAATCGTCCATAAACTTGGCGATAATTTAGGGCAATTCCAATAAATGCGTGTGTTTAAATGAGCGACAAAAATAGAGTTTCATCACTCACTGGGATGAAGAGACAAGAGTCTGGAAAAAAAAGAATTGTATATTTAAACAAATATAAGAATTTTATATGCAAATGAGATTTCAAATTATAATATAATAAAAAAAAAGCAACGATTTATAAAAAACGAAATATTCATTAATGAAGAATAATTCTAGAAAGAAAATCAAAAAACATCTCCACGAATCGCGTTTGGGTGATTATATGCAATGTGTCATCAAATGCCAAAATAATTTTCAAACTGAAGGGCATTTTTATTATTGCAATATTTTCCTAATTCGTTCCGTCAGTCTATATTATCTCATAAGAACAGTTTTCAAATAAAAGTAATCATCATCCTCATTTGATATTATTGCTTTCGACCTATCTCGCAGCTAATTAAGAAAGAAACATAACTTACATAGACAAGAAGTGAAAATACTTTCAGCAGTTGACAAGTAGAATGATGAGGTTGGGTGGGATCGGTATAATTACGCAGAAACGAAGGGAGGAACAAGAAATCATGTAGATAAAGAATAGGGGAGAATTAAAAATTATGAGGAATAAACGAGCTCTTAAGTGAAATTGAAACAAATTTCGGTTTTCTTCAATAACGCGACGAGGGGGGGGGGGGTTCTGGTTTTATATTTTTTTAAATTAAAAAAAACAGGGAAATTGTAGTTTTTTATGATTGATAAATTTTAATTTTATTCATTAAAAAGTTCTCAAAATGTTCTCCTATTTATGATAATTACTAAGAAACTTCTGCCTTAAAACTTGTCGAAGCGCATGAAAGACTTTTGTTGTTAACTTGGTCATTTTCACAGAAGCCATTGTAACTGATTTTAAAAAAGAAGAATGAATACTTTTTATTTAAAAATTATAGGTAGAAAATATGATAAAGAAACAAATTACAATTTTGTCCTATGTTCATTATTTAAATTATAGAATGAAGGCTCATTTCTTTACTTTTTTAATAGTTTGTAATTTCAATTTCAATCGCTTAGGCACCGCCGAAATTGTTAGAAAGATTGCCTTTGGCTTTCTGCAAAAAAAAAACACCAAACATTTCTTTATTACGTAGTTAATAAGAAATTAGGTAAGGAGATGAAAGGAATTTATTCTTACTAAACGGTTGCCAAGAGTAGGCAAAAAGGAAAAAAAAAAGTATATTTATAAAAACGGGCTTTAAAAAAAAAACTGTAATAAATAAAAGATCCCATATATTCGTAAAGAAAAGATGCTAAATAAGCCAAGAGGTTAATTTTATTTCTTAATTTGCAACTAATACTCTTCAATAAAATCGCACAGACGGGAGTTTTAAATTTCATGGCAATGTCAGTGAAATTCTTGTTTCATCGTCTGGCAATGTAATCCGAAACGGGTTAAAAAGAGATTAATAATGAATGCATCGAAGTCTGGCGTACCCTTCCCTATCGACAAGGAATATAGGAAAATAGTTTTATTTTTAAGCATTTTCCTTCAAAATAAGTATATTAATAACTTTGCCTTCTGGTCGTTTCAGTGAAACATTTCATTTAGGCTGAAACTTTTGCGATGAAGGTTAATGCGGGCCGAACTAATAGCTTCAAATTTCAAGGAATTGAAGGGATAGGGATAAAACAAAAAAATTAAACAGGAACTAATAAAGATAAACCTTTTACGGGTTGCCATTTGATGGTTTCACTTTTCTCCGTATAGGGAAGGGCTGCAGGTCATTTTCTAAAATATTCCTCTGAAGAAAATTTCTCGTTTGCTTGGCCTGAATCATATCGTGCTATCAAAAACCAATTGTAATTATCTCTACTCTACGTTCCTTTAATGTATATTAAACTATATGGAAGAGGGGATTAAGACGACTAGGTACTTTCGAGAAAATAGGCATCTTTTGTTGTAAAAGCCCACTTTTAACTATTAACCCGCTAGCGATGTGCACTTTAAAAGGGGGCCGTGTTTAAACCGTCCATCTCGTGGCTGTTCCCGATATTAAGGCGACCGTAAAAATCGTTTTCAGACTATAAACTTAATGAAACCGATTTTTTTTTTAATTTTAATATTTTATTCCCCTTATGGAAAATCTCGATAACGCTTGTTCCTAAGGAAAACTTTTAGAACACAGTCTACTTTTCGATCGCTCTATATGGGCATGAACCTTTTTCGGTTTCTCAGATATTTTTTTTTCCACTATAAAATTGCCTTGAGGTGCTGCTTAAACTCTGTGCAAAATTCCATGGCTCAACCTTTAAAGTTTCCTTCCAGATGACGTAATGGATGACGTTTTTTTAGCCTGAGCTATTTTCCCCCCACTTTAAGAGCACCACATTTGTTTACATTTTATAAGTAATTTTTAGACGCTTTCGAAAATTTCCTCGCCCTTCTGCTTAGACAGAAAACCGACACACTTCAATAAAATAACAAATTGTAATAACTGTGTCGGGAAAAATAATGGGATTGACATCATTTCCTTTTAGCTCATCTAAACAGAATAGAAATTAAAATAAATAGTTAACACGTTATCACTTATATTTCTTAAAATAGAAATCATTTAAAGGATTATCATGAGAACAGCCGTGAAGTGATCTCTTAAGTAAAAGACTTCTGTGAATAAATCGACTTAAAAAATTTCGCGTCACGATCCTAAATTTTTTATTGGATTTATTTGCAGATATTATTTCTTTAATATCAATAAGGGGTTAAATCAAAAACAAAAGACAATTAAATAAAAAATTCTTTAAATCGCATCTACTCGTTCAGAGGGGATAAACAGAGTTGTTGTCGAATACTTGAAATTCTTTTAAGGATGCCAAAAATTATCATTTGTTGAAAGGTTGGCACTTAAATGATCATTGAAATAACATAAACGACAAGCTGGTGAAAGAGAACAATGACACATTTAAGTGCATTCTAAAGACTTTATTCATCAGACTGCTATATTCAAGTCACTCTGATTAAAGAACTAAGAAAATTAAGAAAGCGAACTAATACCAAAAGTCGAAGTTTAAGTTTAACCAAAATCGCTGCGATTTTATTTCTTCTTGCAATGTATTAATGGGGAAAAACAAGAAGAAATCTAAAAATATATTTTCTGCTTAAGTTCACTGATTTCTTTTTAATTAATTAGAAAGAAATTTAGAATTCGAAAATAAAAAAACTGAAAACGCAATAAATTCCGAAGCTTTCTCTCCCACCTTTGGCAGCCTTGAAGCTATGTGCCTTCTCCAGTTCCTTAAGAAAAACTTCTCCCGTTGAATTAATTAGCTATTGTTTTTGAGACACCAAAAGAAGGAGGGGAGGTGACATAAATAGAACTCAAGTCAGGTTCTAAATTTAGATCTTAAATAGAAATTAAGACTCCCCTGTTTCTGTCTAATTATTTCTCGTGAAATGCAACACTTTCCCATTCGAATTCACGCTCGCCACAAAGCAGCCAGTTGGCCCTATTACGTCACGGGGCGACGAGAGGGTAGGGGCGAGAGAGAGAAACTTAAAAAAATACCCCTTTATGCACTCTTACTGTTAAATCAATTAGAAGAGGGGAAAGTATATTCTAGAGGACCAGGATTAAACGGTGTTGACGTCGCGATCAAGAGATTAAAAGAAAAAAGAATGTCGCAACAACGTTTACAGAGCAACATCACAAAAAACGTGTCTTCACCTCGTTAAAAAGCTGAAAAAATTTCTTCTTAATGAAGGTTTTTTTTTTTTTTAAATAATAAATTTATTGGATGAATAATAAAATAATTTAACTATATATCATGTTTTTCTTTATTTCAAATTTAATAATGTTTTTATAATATTAAATTTATACATGATCCTATAATTGAAATTAACAAAAGCTAATTAATGTGATAATATTAATTTTTTTTCTACTGTAAATACTACAGTCGTACCTCAGTTTAAGAAATTCCTAGGGACTGAGAAATAAAAATTCGTTAAAATGAAATTTCGTTAAAATGAAACTTCCATATAAGGAAGAAGTATCTTTATAACAGCTACATAAAAAATCTGTTGTGGGCATCACAATACTTTCTTTTACGAAACTTTATTGAATGCTTCTTTCGGGAAAAAATTCTCATTATTATTCTTGACACACGAATTTCCGTCTCTCTCTTTGTTGACTAAAAACTCCAAATGTTGAAACAAATTTTGATAGCCGTTTTGGTACTTCAAAAGAAGTACTTCAAATGAGAGAACTTTAAACTTCAAACAGTTAAACTGTGACGTCAAAAACTGCTCCTCGAAATCAAAACTCCATAGACATGAAAGGAAATCAGTTGGGGAAACGACCAAAACACATGTTTGGCACAGCCGATTGTAATCAAAATGCAAGGTGCACACCTACATGTTACAACAGTACTAAATACAAAATTTCAACATTCTACGCCGAATCGTTTTGGAGAAATGCGAGATACACACACACACGCACGCGCGCGCACACACACACACAAACACACACGCACGCACATACACACACGCGCATACACACCTACGTACGTACAGATGTCACGACGAAACACGTCAAAATGGATTCGGGGATGGTCAAAATGTATATTTCCGTTGAAATCTGAAAACCGAAATTTTTCGCGATTACAATACTTCCTTTACTTCGTACAAGGAAGTAAAAAGAACGCATCTTATTAGGGCTAGGACGATAATACACATCTTTGTATTACCGTCCTAGGTTAGGGCAGTTCAAAGCAGGTTTCTATTCTAATAACTGGAAATATCAGACAATGACCCAGGCAAATGCAATAACCAAGAAAACAAAATGTAATAGGTACAAAAATCAAATCCAAGGTTATATTTGATAAAAATACATTAGCATAGATTTTATGTATAGTCCTCATCCGATAAGTTAAACCTCGACCTTGAAGGAATAAAATTTATTCTATTGCTAAAATGGGAGGCAAGTGTATGAAAAAAAATCTCTTGTAGTACTAATACTTCCCTGCACTACATCAGATTTTTTTCCATCCTCTTGCCTCCCATTTTAGCAATATAATAAATTTTATCCCTTCAAGGTCGAGGTTTAACTTATCGGATGAGGACTATAAAGTAGGCTACACATAAAATATTCTTCAGTTATCATTCAAATTCGGACCCATGTTCATATGAATATTTTTGCTTAGAATAACCCTTACTACCTTCCCTAAAAGTTTGTACAATGAATTCTGAATCACCCTGTATAGCTACAGTAAACCAAAATTGGACACAGAGTGACAAGACACTGAAACAAAGGTGATGTTTCGAATAGAGAATGTCCTTTGTCAAAGCAAAAAATAAAAGTGATAAATTCATGGTCTTACCACTCTGTGTCCAATTTTGTTTATTCCAGGGTTTTGTGTCTCGTTCTTGTTTTCTTCTATATCCGTCATATCCAGTATCCAGTGATGTTTCCCGATGGTGAGGATGGGTATCATTTTAATCTGAGGCAAGTCAACAAAAGGTTAAATAAAGTCCCGGTATATCACCTAGAATTCCTGTTTTTCGGATTTTTCATAGAATGGAAAGTCCCTTCGCTCTGTGTTGTATTCATTGAGTTATTATTTAACCAATTTGGAGTTATAATTTAACTTCTTGAGATTGTTCTGTTTACCTACAAGTGTAATTATCCCGGGCAACGCCGGGTCCTCTGCTAAGTAATTTAATAAAAATACAATGTTCTAATTACCACGTGACCATTAATTTCGTATTTATTCATAGCAATTTAGTTTTTCTTCATGGTCATCATATTTTTTATTCAATCCGTGGTTAGTTAGGCGGTTATTTCTATAGGCCTAACAAATTCGTTAAAGTGAGGTATTGCCAATGTTAGCAGGACTAAAGTGAATGTTCGTTAAAGTGAAATTCGTTAAGGTGAAGTCAATTTCGTAAGTCTCAGAAGGCTGTGACCAGGACCGAGAAAAAGATTTGCTAAACTGAAATTTCGTTAAACTGACGTTCGACTGTAAATCATACCTAAGTAAGCATCTGGTTCGACTGTAAATCATACAAAAATTTAAACACGTGATTGTATGAAAACCTAGATAATAACACCTAAAACCAATACAATAAAGTAATCCAAAGAATAAAACACATGAATTACAAAGTGACTGGCCTAAAGTGAAATTAATAATTAACTACGACATTTTATGTTGATTTCGTTATTTTTTTTTATGCAATGTAACGCTACATGATTTGTGTAAATGTAAAAGGTTCGTTAAACTCTTGTCATCTGTAGTGTTGTTCTCGGCACGACGGAGCACTTTGTCATAGTAAGATACGCGTGCGAGAACACTTAAATGCAGTTTGTCCTAATCGCTGGATTACGGGTGATCACCAAGATCGCCCGATCTAACTCCCTTGGATTTCTGCTTACACAGTCAATACACGAGACGAGCTTATTGCACGTATAACAGATGCTGTGGACCAAAGAAGAGAACGTGGCGCGTAACTCGTCACTTTCTCATAAAAATTGAAAAACGCATAGAAGTATGTGGTGAGCAGATAAGTTCTCGTTTGGGTCGCATATATAATGAGGTAGGCGCCCCGAAATCAGCCAAACAGCGTGCAGTATTCGCGTCACGTGACCACCCACCCCTCCACCCCTTTCCTGACGTCACAGGCGGCCATTTTCAGGTCACGTGATGGGTTTTTCCCGTGACGTCACAGATGATATGATTATTTTTAAATTTTATTTTTCATTTTAATTTTTAATCTTAATTTTTTACCTGTCATTTTTCTAATTTCGGGTGTTGTCATTTCAGGTGTGGTCTTTATTTTTGGTGGTGGTCCTTGTTTTGGGCGGTGGTCCTTGTTTTGGGTGTTGGTCCTTGTTTTTGGTTGTTGGTCTTTGTTTTTGGGCGTTGGTCCTTTTTTTGGGTATTGGTCCTTGTTTAGGGGTGTGGTTCATGTTTTTTTTGATGGTGGTCCTTGTTTTGGGTGTGGTCACTTATCTGACTGCGGCCATCTCCTTGGTTAATCACGTGATCGTGACCATGTTCTGATTCCTTAGGGCTGATGATTATAAAATTAATTTCATATTCTTAGTTGTGCACAGGATTTTGGGGCTTCACTGCAAAAGGGGGCTTTTGTGATTTTTATCTCACAATACAAGTTACCTACTTTTACAAGTTACCTACAAGGGGACTTTTACTCAGGGTGTGATATATATACCTACTAAAGTGATGCGTGTTATACATACTGCCACCTCAAGTTGTTTTTACCTAATTACTAATTATCATTTTGTTTCTACCACAACCAAATTTTTCCCGTATTACTTTATACTCCCTTCTAATTAACTACTTCTGTTTCAAGGCGCTCAGTTTGTTTTTTAAGTTTCAATTAATTTTTAAAAATTGCATTCCATTGTCTCATTTGAGTGCTTGTTTGTTTGCTCCCACAGCCTGTTGCAGTGTTTGACAGGTGTCTGAAATCGCATAAATACGACTAGGTCACACAACCTGATGAAATGGTCGTATTCACTAACTTTTTAGCTTATTTTAAAGCTGGGCTGTTTGAAATTTGTTTTATTTTCATTTTTGCCTCTCTCACTGATTGCCTTTGCTCGCATGAAGGGTTGTTTTTTCTTCTCAGGATTGAACCTGGTTGAAATGTTAAATAAAAATACAAATTTCACATTTCTCAATGTTGCTGAGGCATACTTGACTCTCTCTCTCTCTATACAAATTTGCACAACTTTGGCTCACAGAGGTTGATAAACGCGTTGTTTGATTCCCCAACCTCGCGATATTCAGTCTTGCAAAATGTTGTTTAAAATTGTATTCTAAAAATTGTTTTCGCTCTCTCACTCTCTCTCTCTCTCTCTCTCTCTCTCTCTCTCTCTCTCTCATACAGTATGCAACTTTTTCTGTTCACTTATGGTATTAGGATACGAGAGTGATATGCTTCGTACTCTTTATAGTGCAAAAAGTCTGTATTCAATTTAAGGCTGTAGTCACATGCGATGATTTAACATCATTCGTCACAAGTCGTTAAGTTCTCAAAGTCGCGCGCTTGTTGGTTTGTTTTACAGTTTGAATTTTATAATTTTTACTTAATAAAGGCTGTACGTGGACTGTGCTTTCGTTTTGCGTCACTCTACAATTCACGAGATGATGACGTTCGCGTATGCGAGCATCGTGATTCCAGGGTAGGCACTCACGTCCACGTTGCTTCTCGGGCATGCTTTCTCAAAGGCGTGTCCTTGATGGCTTGTTTTTATGTCTAATTACACTGATTTTACTTTTAAAGGTTTGTCATGGGTTGTATGCACGTTTCACTGCCCTTTTACGTTGTGTTGCAAGGTGATAGATGCAGCGCCAGTGTGTGTGTTCAAACGAGGGATGTGGCTGTTAGATCGTGGCCGCTGGGGCGTCGTTGTTCGGCGCGTTCGTTCATGGTTGCATTGTTCACGTGTTTGCGTTTGCTAAAAACACTGTGTCTTCAGCCAAAGATATATGTGATATGTATTTCTGTACTTTGTTAGGGCTACCCAGCTATTTCATCGTTTTGTTTTTGTTTTTTATCCTAATTAAAATCTCTCCCGCTAACATATTTGCACACAGTTGATTTCGAGGTGTTCGCACGAGGCCTAATGGGCGTGTACAGCGACGTCAGTCGCTACGGTCGACGTTCAGGCTAATTCAAGCTAAAAATCTACGTATCTGACAATTCAGGGTATTTGAAATACGTTTTTTTGCGCTGCATTGACGTTTTCACATCACTTTCAGAGTTCTTCATCTAATTAAAATCTGTCGTATTAACAAAAACGTACGTACTTGTTATCACACAGTTCGGGCTAGGCTTAGCGGGTTCGCGAGGAGTACAGCATCGTTTGTATAACACTACGGTCAGTGTTCAAGCTATTCCGGGCTAAAATTCCTTGCATTTTCTAGCACAGGTATGCGATATACGTTTTGCTTATGATGCATTGGTGTTCCCCCATTCGTTTCGTGCTTTTCCGACTAAATTAAAGCCTTTCCTATTTACAAAACTGTACGTAATTCTTATCCCACAGGCCGTACGAAGCCTAGCGTATCCGAGACATGAACAGCGGCGACAACAGCTGTAATCAAGGCTCACGCTAATCTAAGCTGAAAATCCTTGTCTCTTCCGTAGGGTTGCAGCATTTTGCTAATGTAAAATGCAGTGTTTCAATTTTAATACAATAGCATTATTGTTTCACATGTGCGGAAGGACTTGTTCATTTCTTAGTTCTCGCGGTCATTCGTTACCTTGGAAAATTTATCTCCACATTTCCATATCTCGGTTTTTTTCTGTTTTGCATTGATTTCTTATACCACACCCCGAAACAAGGACCAACACCCAAAAAAAGGACCAATACCCAAAAAAGGACCAACGCCCAAAAACAAATACCGACATCCAAAAACAAGGACCAACGCCCAAAAAGGACCAACACCCAAAACAAGGACCACCACCACCACCAAAAATAATGACCACACCTGAAATGACAACACCCGAAATTAGAAAAATGACAGGTAAAAAATTAAGATTAAAAATTAAAATGAAAAATAAAATTTAAAAATAATCATATCATCTGTGACGTCACGGGAAAAACCCATCACGTGACCTGAAAATGGCCGCCTGCGACGTCAGGAAAGGGGTGGAGGGGGTGGGAGGTCACGTGACGCGAATACTGCACGCTGATTGGCTGATTTCGGGGCGCCTACCTCATTATATATGCGACCCAAACGAGTACTTATCTGCTGTGGTGGAATATTCGAAAATTTGTTAGGATAAAGTGATTAGAATGTTAATTTAGTAAAATAAAAAGCATATTAGAAACGTCATAATTTTAATAATAATGTCATTCTCGAAACTATTAATAAAAGACTATATTTATATAAATTTTTGACTTACAATAACTCATTCTATATTCACACGAAATATTGACCTTTCCTACAGTCACACGCTGTTTAAGTTATTACTTATTGTACGTTGTGGAAAAAGAGATGTTTTTTGAGTATGAATTAATTTTTATATTGTAATTTCATATTATGCAGCCATTTTGTAATTCCTGATAGTTTATTACTTTGGATTAGTTTATTGTGCTATTATCTTTTTATTTTTATATTAAGAGTACTTCTACAAGATAAAAATTCCGGAGTCTTCTTTTTCATATTAACTCCAAGTTTATGGGCTTTATAAAATTATACGTGATTCAATGCGCCTTTAATTTGCATTTAATGCTCGACATATACTTTGATATGAGAGAAATCAAGCAAATTCTCGCTTACAGATAATTTCGTTTTCTGATTGAAATGCACTTATTTCAAATTGATGTTTTGATTTATGCATGCTAAAATTAATTACATCATCTCGGTGTTATATAATAGAGAGTTAGTTTTTTGTAATGCGCGAGCATGGCTGTACATAGAACAACCATTCGTTGTTTAAGTATATACGCCCATGTATACATATATGTAAATAACGAATGGTTGTTCTCTGTACATCCATGCTCGTGCGTTACGAAAAATATTTAACGGAGGTGACGTATAATTTTTCGTTTTCGTACGAAAAATTTCTCGTAACGAAAAAAAACTAACTCTCAAATGTCAGAAAAGAATTAGGTGTATTACTGAAATTGTTTTACTGTCTTTTACCTGGTCAGAATAGAATAGGTAGCAGATTGTTAAATTTTCTTTTTTTTAAATCTAAAAAAATTAAATTAAACATTTTATAAAAGATTTTAATGATTCGGACATTATTCGTGTAGAACGATTTTTTTAAACACAAATTTAATGTGTTTAGATATTTAAATTTCTTTCTCTTTAAAAAATTATTTATGCTTACATTTCACATATTTATTCAAATTTGAAGAAAAAATATGAGTGCATTGAAATCTTTACCAGCCTTCTGAATTTTTCATCGATTTAATGCGATCTGCAAAAAAAAGTCTTTACGGGGAAGAAAGCTGATCGAGAAATTCATGAGAGAAAATGTAAAACCCAGACTCTCGGAAGTTTACTCAACTTTAGAATGAAAATGCTCCTATAGAGAAACAAGAGCCAATGTGGTCAGATATAAGATAGTTACACAGAAATTTTTGATTTAATAAACTATGCGTTCTTTCAAGTTAAAACTAATAACAATCCGTAAATCAAAATACCCACATATCGTACCTTGATAAAACTAAAATTGGTATCTATGTATACTTAAGGCATGCAATCGTGCGATGGAATCATCTGTCATGCGTTAGCGCGATGGCAATACGTTGATTTCCATACAACCGATACACCGATACATCCGTCCGTTTCAACACTTCCTCATAACTTGTTTAACAATTTCTTTTTAAACACTTACAAAAACGCCAATAAGCAAGCAAAGTGAGTTGCTGTGAAGCTGTTCTAGCTAAACATATCGAATATTTCTAAACAAATTCTTAAGCACAGCAAAATGTGGAGGTGTCCCGTCGAGATTTCGATTGCACCTCCTCTTCTTTGATACCGTTGATAGAAGAGATGAAATGGCAAAGAAATAAGAAATAAAACCATCGAAATATTTTTAATAAATGAACCTTTTTTATTTATTTATTTTCATGGCTATATTTATCTTCGTGTAAATTAAAATATATCATATCCACTTTTAGAATAGCTGATCGCTTTTTAGTCCAAATCAGTTCAATTGCAACGGTTTTTCTAAAGTAAATTCAATTGCAAAAGTAAATTCTAAAATAATAATATTATTTATGATTTACTTACAACTGAATTGTCGCATTTGACTTACCAATCGAAACTTTGCTGAAAACGAAACGTTCAGGATGGCCCATTTGTCCTGCCCGTCGTTTGAATTACTTCCTTTGGGACCGTACCAACCTTGATAAAACTACTTATATAATTTTACCCAACATAATAAAAAATTTGACACCAATACTTTCTCGCTTAAATAAAACTCTCAATATATCACTCCCTTTAAGTCCTTTAAATATTTGTTGTCAAGCTATTCGGTCAAACACATGGATAAAAAAAATAATGACGTGCAGTGAAAGCTTGAAGAATGACGGCGGTATTGTATTAAAATATGATCAAACAATTCTCTCATTGATAACTTTGACAATTCAGAAAATGGTGTATGTCTCAAAAGAAATTGTAAGCAAATCAGAAATAATATAAGTGACTTTGAATTTATGTTGCAATTGAAAAAAAGTTACAATTCGGACCAATGTTAAATTGAAGTTTTGACTCAAAATAATCCCCGGGATACATACAGTCAACCGTTGACAACAAGTTCTCTGAAACGGCCAGTCCATTGATAAAAATAGGTTGGAAGGGAGAGAGGAGTGGAACTGTTTCTTCGTAATTCAGTTCACTTAAGCGAAGAACGCCCAACGCCCCTCACCAGTCTACTCACCCATTTTCATCAATAGATACTGGCCTCTTCAGGGGTCTCGTTGTCAACGGTTTACTGTACGTAGTCAAGCAATGGACATCCTATTGCGGGATATTCTGTATTAATCTATTTCTCAGTATATAAAACTAAAAAGAATAAATAAACTGAATTAAAAGATTGAAATCAAATGTGTGGTCCAAAAAAAAAAATAATTAAAAATCTTCACAGAAAGTTTTGAAAAATACAAAATTAAAAAAATTAATTTTATCATAAAATGAAAAACATCGGGAAGATAACTTATCCTAAACAAAAATTTCCGATAATGAAAAAAAAAAATCGTAAATGAAGGTAAAATTAAGATTATCTCAAAAACAGTGCCATACGTATGTCAATACGTATAGCAATCCCAAAATCAGCAATCAATCAATATAATAAAACTAAAATGAAAATAAAGATAACTTACCTTAAATATTAAAATAAAAAAAATAGTTTAAAAGAAACGTTAATAAACAAAAAACGAAAAAAGAAAAGTAAGAGAATTTGGTATAAAATACCAAGTAAAAATTGTAAATTTAGTTAAGTAAAGCAAACAAAAGGAATATGAAGGATAAGACAGACCATGAAAAACTGTTAGAATGAATGATGCAGATAACAGGTCAGGGTTGCCAATTTAGTAGATTTCTTGGCCGACGTTTCAATTGTTGTGCATTGTTATAATAAAA